>JAGYHZ010000256.1:0-13203 GCA_024244195.1 Ascosphaera aggregata | reverse complement strand
GAGCGGCTCGTCTGAGGCAAGAAGACGAAGACCGGCCAGGACGCCTTCGGATGATAAATTCTTAACTTACCTCTCAGGAAGATTGACGCGTTTCAATCTAAGTACGAAAGTCAGTCCCTTGGGGCTTTTCAAAAAGATCAACATGGGTAGGTGCAGCAGCTACCTGCGCGAGTAGACCTCATAATCAAACCAACTGTCATAATTTTTGGCGAGCGACATGATGCCGATCTCTTCTGTATTCTCGCAATCCTGAGTCCTCCCACACGAATGGCGCAATCACAGATCTTGTAAAAAATTATATGACTGAAGACCAGGTACTAGTTCTCCACTGACTTTTCGCGGACAACACGCGAACGGCGAAAACAAGGCATGGAACGAGATATATAAGACGTGTCAATGAGATAACCCAGTTATATCGCACTTGGTACGAAATGCTGGCGTTCGCATAAAGGAGCTTTGATGTTATTATCCTGTGTCACTGCCAGTGACCGGCTTCGTCAGTGTGACAAAGGTTTCAATTGTGTGGATGTGCTGAATGTACTGCACAGTGTTCGCGGTGGTGCATTTTGGAGTCCAAGAAAACGCGCAACGCGACTATGCATGCGAATTGGCTATGACATCGATCATCATGACAACCGACATGAGGACATTGATGCGGGACTGTGGAGGTGAGACGGCCAACAACACTATGGAAAATAACAGAAGACGATTGTCTTGACATGGACTTGCAAGGGCCCTCTCATTCGACCTTTACCATCGGTCTTTGCGTCGCGACCATGGTACATGGCACCACGCGATGTGAGGAAGACCACGATGCCTCCTAGGGCAAATAGAAACGGTTAAGGGAAGCGACCCATGAGATACCTACTCATTGACCGTACGGCTATGGCGGCATTCTTGATTAGAAAGGATGCTGTAGCTATGCTATGCCTGCATGCCATGGCTGCACCATACCTTGTATCCAAAGGCATCAATCCTTCATTTACTATCGTCACGCAGCTTGCAAATGCTGCTTCAGGTTGCAGACATTGGCAATGCTTTGCTCAAACCGATTCTGCCTCCTATTCAATACGCCTGGGACACGCATTTGAGACGCTGCAATGCAACCCAAGGGAGCTGGAATATTTTCATGAGCTGAGGCAGCGAGACTATGCAGCCCGTGAGCAGCTTCGGTGGCTAATGATTGAACCGAAGTCAACAAGGCTTTTACGACTGAAACGCTGCTTCTGTTCACAGTGATCCTTAGCGCCCTGCTAAGGACGAGCTGGTTTGATGGCCTGATGCCGCCGCCATTTCCTGATTGAAACAAGAAGTGGCTTTTTGTTACTGTCACGTCGTGAATGTTTCATGTCTACACTTGAGTTCTACGCGCGCAACCTTTGTGATGCGCGTATTGTCATGCCATTGGCTTCTCTGCGACCAGGCTTGACTTAAACGTAAAGGTACGGCCTTTTCTTTGTGACTATGCTCAGGAGTTGTGATATGGCGATGATTTGTGACGAGTATAGACTTGGCCAGTCATCCTCGGTTACTCAAGTTCCTAGACGGAGGTGCATAACGCAGTTACATCGGCCGTGCTAGAAGCTCACGTCCAGCTAATTCAGGGCCGTGGGCAATGCACCAACTATGTCCCCATGCTCGGAGTGGCCAGGGCACACGCACATCGACTATCATGGTCTTATCGTCATCTGGACCATCCGGGAGCGATCACGAGAAGCTGGAGTCAAAAGCGCTATAGACTTTTCGCAGAGCGCTTATCCTGAGCATTACGCTATTCGAAGCCAACCCTTGCTCGGTCTCGACCTTTCTTCAACTGAATCGCGGAAAGAGAAAAAAACAAACATGATAAAGGAGTGAGACAATCTCAATAGCCTCGCAAGACTATAGCTCCAGTCGAGTGGGTAATCTGGCCGCTCACCTTCCAACCGGGCGGGCCATAGATTGGACAGATGGAGGAATTGAAGTCTCGTCCTTTCGCTGCGGAACCGACATTCTATCCCATCATCATCCTTGGCCAATCCCGATGATTATCATGTAACTTGATAATCGCGCAACCGTGCTGCTGACCGCTATTATTCCGTACCCTTCTGTTCAAGTCATCGTTCTATCTGACTTTCGCAGACCTCCGAAGAACATTGCCAAGTGAGGAAATATATTTAGATTATGTTCACGCAAACCTACTGATTTGAAGCCCTTTCAAGAGTTCAAGGACTTACAGTTTGCGTCCAGAGTCAGACGCTTCTATGGCTGGAACTCATAACAGTGTTTTATCTGCAGTTAACATATTCGGAGTGTTTACCGAGAGACAAGTCCAGTAAGGCAAGCGAACAGGCCCTGAAGTGTGTCCACACATTAGCTAAACGCCAACCGTGCCTGCTAGTGAAACTAAAGGAAAGATTGGTCCCTACATAGTGCGCTTCTTCAACCTCTTGTCTGGTCACCGTTCTTATCCAGCCTAGAAGTGGTTTGAGGTATCTGATCCTACGGCCAAACTCTGCTCAGGATCAGGTTAAGTGGATCATGGGTCCATAAAAAAAAAGGGGGAAAGGAAGGGACGGTCAAGGATGAAACGTTCCAAACGCATGAGCTTGTAACGGGGGCAGTTTCCCTTTCTCCTTCTGCTTCTCTGCCTATATTTTGCAACTTGCTTTTTAGATTTCTTCAATTGACTCCCTGAGCTATACGGGAAAACTCTGCCCTACTGGATTGCTACGAACCACATGGAACTTCAGATTCAGTGGCCTTTGCTACTTTACCGGGCACATACGACATGACCCGCAGGGCCGTGCAGTAGTAAAACATGGTGATTGGATCTGAAATTCGTCTGACATGCGAATTGCTACGGAGGCCGGAGGCAATGGAGAGATACTGCTGCTGGAGAGATTGCTTGGTTCCAAGACCGCTCATATTCTGGAAGCCTGGAGGAGGGTCCAAGATTTCAATAATGGTACCAGGGATTTGACAGTGCCCCTATGGCGAGAGATCCAGATGTCAAAACAATAATGCGAATGGCCTTTGGTGGTTCTGGACACTATGGAAATATGGCACGAGGAAGATGAAAAGAGTTGTGCACAGGTAACCTGGGCTAGGTAGGGTCTACCACGCAGCTCACCGTTTAAACTCTTGTTGGAATGTCATGAAGTCCACTCTGTCAGTTGAAACTTCAGCAGCAGTAGAGGAGAAGATGAGGCAAGCGATCATCCGAACCATTCATTGTGACTTACCACCTCGCTTTTCATGAGCATCCGCATGTGATTCCGAATTCAACTATACAGTCTCGTCTCATGAAGAAGTAGACGGCGACTAGCAGTGAAGTCATCGCGTTCGATGAGAGTGCATGAAGGGAACCGGCTCAGCTGGACTACGATGAAGTCGCTCATCTCGGTAGACGATTGTCTTCACACGAAAGTACTTTACCCCGAATAAATGCGAGGGAAACTCCTCGTACATACATGCATGCGTACAAGGAACGATTTGTCAGGGCAAACATCGGCGAAATTAGCAGTCAACCTCTCGTGAACCGCGACTGAATTCGATTGCAGACGCAACCAGTTTCTGGCATGAGACTCTGTCTATATAGCGGAGTACGCTCATAACCTTCATTCCTCTCTTCTTCCCTTACTATTCCACCTGTCTTCTTTGGCCCTCCGGTTGCCTCCCCGTGGACCTTCTCTTTCTGCTCACAGAAGGCTCCATCCACGGCATTCGTGAATGCTACCTCATGCGGATTTAGGCCACTCTTTGTATATATTCATATGAAAGCTGAGCATCTCATGGTCCGGGCTTGACGGCAGCAAACGACACATCTCCGTTAGCATTAGAGGAATGTACCTGGAGGACCGGGATGTGATGAGAGAGATTGCGGTCTTTGGGCTGAGAAATGGAGCCCAGTTGATAACTTCACTCAGCCAATTGAAGAGGAGGTAAAGTAGTATTCGAGGTAATGGGATGCAACCATCGCAACGACAGTCCCGGTGAGAGTGCAGGTATCTGTTATGATGGCGCGCTCATCTCTTATTCGCACACGGTATGGTTGCGACCATCACAGCCCACAGTATGATCTAAATGCTCCACGACGAGGCAGCAGTCTAGACAGGCAAGGAGAACATCAGCAAAGAACGGTTTCTGTTGAATGAAGCGCAAGTCGACATTTGAGACGACACAGATTCGATGAGGACGAAAAGGGGATAACTACACTCCTGCGTTATTTCTCTTTCTCCCTGTCTCTTTGAAATGGTACCTTAGCCTCGTCGGACGATTGGGCAGGTTGCAAACCACATGGCACGACATGATGGCATTGACATGTATCAAATGTCATTTCATCTGTTCACGTCTAACCCACATTTGCCCACGACCTGCACCAGGGTTTCCATGGCCGGCTGTTGCGCCATCTAAAAAAAAATCCAATTAATCATCTTATCGGCAGCCATACCCATCCATACCTCACTGCCTTGCCTGTTTCACATCACCCATCGCTATTTCTGGGTTTCCCTCCTCTCCCGTGTCTTCGTTGCCAATTGTCCTCTCACCCAGGAACAGCCGATATAGTTCAACAAACATCAGTCAAGGTCACGCCAACTGCATGTACCTTGATTCGCGTGGGGTTCGCTGTAAACCTGGCACCAACTTTACGGTGTTCACTTTTTCCTTCGAATTCCATGGTAACAGGGTATTGCAGGTACTGTACGGGATTCACCCTGGAGTATTCCGCTCATGTTCCTGGACGGGATTGATGAGGGTGCCTGACTTTGCAAGCTGGCAATACCCATCTCAACGAGTATACGCAAGTACACCCTATCAAGGATATATACGACTACTAGTTTGTGGCTGCTCTGACCCCAACTACCGCTGGTTCAAGCCGAATGCCAAGGATTTCGATCACAACTCGCGCCGGAGAGAGGAGGGGGAATAACAGAGACTAACAATTGAGTTTCCCCAACCTGAACCAACTCTTGCACACGAAGGTGATAAGGGTCTGATAAAACTTTGAATCAGTTGTCCGCTGATTGCCGGAAGGAGCTGGAGACGAGGGACGGGAGCCGGAGAAGAGAGCAATGAAGACCGGCAACCCATTCGAACTGGAAAGGAAGGAAGGGGGAGCCAAAGGGGGCAGAAGGGTGTGATCGCATGGGAAGAAGAGAAGAAGAGAAGATAGAAGAGGTAAAATCGAGGTGGAATTGGTAATCGGAGTGTCGCGTCCTCATGACAGTGGTCGATTGAAGTCACACCGGTCTAAACGACTTGGAAAATGTGTTTATGATCACATCCATCCATCGAATCATACTGACTGCCTGCCTGCTTGCTTGCCCTCAAAATCGACGACAAGCTTTGCTATTCAGTCAGCCATGCTGGAAGAAGACACTGATGAATCACGGCGATCGCGTGGATCCCTGTTGTGCAGCGCATCCTTGAAATCCACTCTTTTTTTTTTTTGTTTTAAAATTTTTTCATTTTTTTATCTTCTTACTTTTCACATTTCATCCTCTTACTCTTTTCCCACCACGATTTAGAGTGGAGAGAAGCACCAAAAAAAAAGAGAAAGAAAACAAAAGGAAAGAAAGAGAGAACAAGAGGATGCAAAATGAGAAACGGCAGAGAAGTCAGAACAGCGGCCACCTAGAGCGTTCATGATTTCTGTCTAGTAATCCCGGAAGTCTCAGAGTGTCATCAGGGTGAGAAACGAAGGAAGATCTCCTCCGTGCTCTGCTTCTGCGTCTGATTCTGATTCTGATTCCGATTCTGACTCTGCTCTGCTCTGGTCTGGTCTGGTCTGGTCTGCTTTGATCTCTCCCCAATCATCATCTTCTCTTGTTCCAGTTTTTGCATCTTGCATCTTGCATTCTTATTCCTCTTCTTCACGCATACGACTGATTCCCTGGCTTTTCCCTCCATCCATCCCTGTTCATCTGCCTGCCTTGTCATTACCCTTACCCTTGCTCTGTCCCTGATCCCCTTATTCCCCATCTTCGCCGTTCGGGACCATTTGAAACTAATATTTCATTTCATTTCATTTGATATTTTTGTCTTTGCTTTTCTTCGTATAGTCGTTTTGTTTTACAAAAAAGAAGAAGGGAAAACGGGACGAACAAGAAGAGAAGAAACGAATAACCCCCTGATTGACTTTCCTACTACTCCTTATTCTAATCCTGATCCTTCTCCTTCTCCTTCTCCTCCTCCTGTCTCCCTTTTCAGATTCATATCTTTCCTCCTGATCTGATTTCATCTCATTCATCTCTTCCGTCTTCATTTCTTCATTTCTTTTCGGGTTTGAATCTGCTTCTTTTTCCATTTTCATCTCTCTGCAATTTTGCTTGTTCAATTCTCAATCCTGTGCTGTTCACATTGACCTACGGGAAAAGAGAAGAAGACGACGAGAAGAAAAAGACGAAAAAGTCATTGAAGCTATCATGAAAGTGATAGTCGTTCTCTCGTCCTGAACATCCTAATCTTCATTCAATTCGTGAGTATCGCAACCGTCCTGTTACACTGCGAGACCTGTTCTTCCTCCGTCTCGTCTCTCCCTCTCCTACTCACACGCTGCAAGCAAGCAAGAAACCAACCAACCATCCAACAGACCAACCAACCAACAGACCAGACACTTACAATCTACACACTTCCGACCTTACATGAAAGATTGTACAGTCGACTGGTCATCCTTTCAAGCTGCATTGAGGATATCCAGACAGTCAACCTCTGTTGTCTGCCACCTCTTTTCCTTCGTCAATTCCACCGCGTCGTAGACTTCTCTCTGCGGTTGCGTCCCATTGCCCTGCGTGCGGTGCGAACTTAACCTTGACTCCGTCAATCATCATCATTGTCGTCATTGGGAGAGAGAGAGGGGAAGATTGAAAAGGAACAGAAGAAAGGAAGGATACAGAAAACCAATCCAACATCAATCGCACCAGTTCACTAATATCTGCTTCCATCACACCCACTCTAACCTTGCCTCCGGCTCAGCCTTGTCTGCCCAACAACCGTATTGCTCCATTACGCCCGACGGTCCGCGATTTGGCAATCCATCCAATCGCTTACCGCCGACCGACCGTCTTGAGCGTTTCAGAATTCCTTCCCTCTCCCTATTTGTCTCGCCCTTTTCTTGTATAGTTTTAAGTGTTCCCTTCAGTCATTGTCGCTCCCTCACCTCACCTACTCAATCATGACTGTCATATACGACCATCTCTACCGGTCACCCAACATCCACGGCCATGGCCATGGTCACGGTCATCATATCCCGCATCCATCATCATCATCATCATCATCAGGGCTAGCACTGGATGACAAGTTCAATGTCATTAAGGAAATCGGTGATGGCAGCTTCGGCTCAGTTGTACTGGCTAGAACCAGGACAGCCGGCTCCCACATCGCAAGACGAGGGTCTACGGTATGTTCACCAATTCCTTGATGCTCTACTTCATCAATCTTTTCTTCTCTTCAATCTCCCCCTTTAACCGTGGGAAACGGGAAACTTAATCCCTGTAGCGATGGTCGGTAGCTGCGGTAGTCCGTCCTGGATGGATTAGATTCTGCGGTACAGTACCTGAACCGACTATGAAGAACAGCTTGGACTGACTTGAATTGCTCTCGTTGCCCGAATTTTATACAGGTTGCCATTAAGACAATGAAGAAGACATTCGACTCCTTCGACGCATGTCTCGAACTTCGTGAAGTCGTCTTTCTCCGCAACCTTCCTCCGCACGCCCATCTCGTTCCCGCTCTAGATATCTTCCTCGACCCTATAAGCAAAAAGCTGCACATTGCAATGGAGTTCATGGACGGCAATCTCTACCAGCTCATGAAAGCTCGCGACCACCAATTGCTTGATCAGAAATCCGTCAAGAGCATTCTCTTCCAGATCATGAGTGGATTGGAACATATCCACGCAAATGGATTTTTTCACCGAGATATCAAACCTGAGAATATCCTAATATCCACAAACGGCAGCGGTGGTGGCACCTCAAATACAAGCTCATCATTGAGTTCTACAGCACAGGGTTTTGCGAAGTACTCTCAGATGATCACACCACCATCCACACCATCAACACATACAGTCAAAATTGCGGACTTTGGCCTTGCCAGGGAAATTAACTCGAAACAACCATACACCACCTACGTTTCTACACGATGGTACCGCGCTCCTGAAGTACTATTACGAGCCGGAGAGTATTCCGCTCCTGTTGATATGTGGGCAGTTGGCGCAATGGCTGTTGAGGTCGCTACACTCAAGCCGTTGTTTCCTGGCAGGAATGAAGTTGATCAAGTCTGGAGAGTTTGTGAGATAATGGGATCTCCTGGCAACTGGTACAGCAAGTCTGGCGGACGAATTGGCGGTGGTGAATGGAGAGACGGTGTCAAACTAGCTGGGAAGCTAGGATTTAGCTTTCCAAAGGTAATTCAACCTTGCTTGATGCCTTATTTCTCTATCTTTGATCTTGTCGACTTCGTTATTTCCCACTCTGCGACAATTTCCCAAGCGTTATGCTGACTAGGCTTGCAGATGGCACCACACGCGATGGATACAATCTTAACAACGCCTCAATGGCCAGCATCCCTTGCTAATTTCGTGACTTGGTGCCTTATGTGGGATCCCAAAAACCGCCCTACAGCCCAACAAGCATTAAGTCACGAGTATTTCATTGATGCTATTGATCCATTACGACCCAAATCATCAACATCCAGACTACTGGGAAGAAGAACTTCCGAGCGCGGTTTCCGATTTGGAAGCAGCAACAATGGCGGCACTATGTCTAGCGCTGCTTCCAGCGCAACCACGTCAGGACACAGCGGCACATCGAGTGTTTTTGGCCTTGGGTTTGGCTCTCACAGCAACAGCGGAGACTCCAGTCCTACAGCGGGATGCAAGCCAAGCTGGTTCCGGCGCTCAATCATAGGGACTGTAAGTCTCAGTGGGAACAGCAGCAATACAGGTCTAGGAAGAAATGGTGCTGCAAGTCCGGGCCCCGTTCCCGTGCCTGCGCCTGCGTCTATCCTGCAAAGCCAGCATGATGGTAGCGTTGCTGGGGCTTCGAACCCCGTGACTACCAATGTAACGACAGGAGGACCGCCAGGCATCGTTAGTGCTAGGAAAGCATCCTACATGGCATACCAACAAAACGCAGATTCAAGCATAGCGGCCCCTGCCAATGTCCACCTCATCAATTCCTCAATCCCCTCCGCAACTGTGAATGGTTCAGTCTCAAGCTCAACTAAAGCCTCTAGGCTAATCAAGCGTGCAACATGGACGAATGGCGCGGCTCCTATGGCGATCATGCCTTCCATACGCCCAATCTCGCCACGTTCTAATGCGGTTACTGCGCAGGCAAACGCTGCGGGTGCCCAGATCGGGGTAGAGACGACTGTAGCGGGCGTTGGACACGTTGCTCGTGGTACTAATAGTGATGCTAATGCTGGTCGTAGCGGCGCTGTTGCTGCTGTTGGTTCGGGCCACGCTGTCGTTGCGCACCCACGTATTAATGCCTATCATCATGCACATGCACACTCAACCAGCATGACTACATCGGCGTTAACTAAGAAGAATGCGCAAGCAACTGCTAACATGAGCCTCTCAGCTTCTAATACTTCAATCACCAGTTCTGATAAAATTACTAGTCCCACAAGCAAAAAAATCGGTCTCGGCCGGCAAGCCAGCACGACATCTAACAAAACTGCCGCCGGAGAAATTATTGCTTCAGTGTCAGCAGCAACGTCTCCATCGCAGACGAAGGCTCACCGCCAAGAAGGGGTCGCGGCCAACGCCGCTAGTGCGGCTGCCGGTGGCTACACCACCTGTTCTCCAGCCCCTGCTTCTGACAATGGTAATGGCGGTGTGTTCCCCGCTCCCGCTCCAGCGGCAGTAACCTCTCCCAAAGAAGGCTTTTTTTCACACCTGAGAAAGAGGGCTCGACGGCTTAGTGGAAGATATAACTCTAGCATCAACAATAATTCCGCTGCCGTGCATGCTGCAGCTACGGCTGTTGCCGCCCAGGATGAAGATGCGGGTGGCGCCGGTGGGACACGGTCGTCAAGGAATTCAATGACCCTTGACGGTGCTTCAAGTGTGAAATCGAAGAGCCCTGATCGGATGCGTTTCTCAATGGACGTATCACCTACGCCTACAGCCACAACAGCTGCAACGAAAGTTACAACGATATCTTGCCCTACAGGGACAGCAACCGCAAAGGGAGCAATTATGTCGGCTAATGGGGGTGCTGGCGTTACGAACCTACCTGCCTCCTCTGAACCGGGTGCACATGAACAACGGCAACAACAGCAGTCGCAGTCGCAGTTGCAGGGACAGGGATTAATGCAGAGCCCCAACACGATCTGCCAGCAGAATCAGTATCCGAATCAGATGCAAAGCCCGTTCATCAACAACCCGCGTTCATTGTCAAGTGACATGACTAGTCGGATCCTAGAGCAATTACCACTTGCACCGGCACCTGCAGCTGGAGCTCCTGGATTCAGGTCTGGCCCAGTGTCGAGCAGGACGCGGCGTGCTTTGCAGATGTCAGTTTCGAAGTATGAGACGCCGGAGGAGGAAGATGAGCTCATGCATGACGGAATACAGGCTCAGCCTCAGCCTCAGCAGTCGCAACCAGAGGTGACTCTCAGGCCGAGAAGGACGGCGAGTTATCGATATAGCAACCCGCTCCAATCCAATCTTGTCGAAGAACCATTGCAGGAGAATGCTGTGTCGAATTACACGCTCCCGAAGCGGTACTCAAATGGAAGCATGAACCTTGCTCCAGGTATCATGCCTACCCCTCAGGATCTATCCAATGCTTTTGCCCCCTTCCAGAACCCGTACCCTACCCCTTCCCCATCTGCACGTCAGGAGCTGGACTTCCGCGCTGTCAACTCCACAGCGGGGGCACCTACCCCTGCCATGTCGAATGCAAGCAGCACCACACCATCTAGCATCTCGAACTTCCGCTCTGCGGCAATGGCATCAATGTCAATGTCTAGAGGTGTCGGTTTGGGCCTGGCTACAAATGGCCTTATAGGTCTGACTGAGCAAGAAAAAGTGCACGCTTCTCCCATGACCTCAATGTCTGCGCAGTGGAGAGCCACGCCTCCATATGATGATGCAAATGGTGTGGCTCAATGACTCGCCATTGGGCTATGCCAAGCCTTTGCAGGACATCATTGACCCGAGACACGGGTTATGAATGATGTGGAGGAGTTTATCAGCAACTGCTCCCTTCTCATACTGTGCTGCGAGTCCATTCAATTGCTTGTTCGTTTTTTTTTTTTTTTTGGAATTTCGTACCTCCATTCAATCTCACTTCACTGCATCATCCTTCATTACTCGTTTCTTTTTCTTTCTGTTCTTTTCTTTCAAAACATTTGCACTGCTGAAGTTTTTTGAGCCAGATAATATCGCTTAATTTCTTTGCCCATTCTTCATCAATCTTTTTTATCTCACTCAGACATACCCACCCCTTTCTTTCACATCTTTTGGCTGGGTTGCTCGCCGATTTCATTGCCACCTTTTTTTTTTCTTTCTCGTCTCGGCCATCGTCCTTGCTTCGTCATCACGCAGCTGGTCCAGCACGATACCACTATCGTTCCTCTTCTATTACCTCGTCCTCGAGATTTTACCTTTCATATCCATATTCTTTATACTTATTTTTTCCCCCCTGTTCAGAATACCGGTCGCATCGATCCAGAAAGGGCACAACAGAATTGACCTTTGGTCCAGATGACCTCATCATGTTATGATAGGAGGGCAAGGCCGGGATCGCGCCGACTTTCATCATCATTATCATCATTTATCATCCATTTATCATCATTTATCATCATCTATCATCATTTATCATCATTTTTTTTTATTTTCACGCGCCATATATACATTTCTGACCCCTTTTCTCTTTCTTGCTTCCCATTCATCTTCCATACATTTTTTCATGAAGAGATGAAGAGAAGGGGTTTCTCATGTTATAATAGTCATTGATCTTGGTCTTGATCTTAACAGACACACATTCTGATTGAGCGACAATTTACTTGCGCTATTTGCCAAATATATAGACACATCTATTAACGGTTCTACTTAGCCTCAGATCCAACTGTGCTTCCCATTCTTTTGCTACTTCTTTCCTCTCTCCGATAGAGATATCACCATTTATCGTCATTGTATATCCATTTGACGATGTTACTGTAAGGTTGATCCGCTAAGTTGAGAAAGTAGACGTACCAGTGACTGAGATGAAGGAGCGTACTCAAATAGGTTGTGATCGCTCCGCTCTTCTTGAGGCTCTGGACATCTTCAGCTGTTCCTCAAACTTCCGATTGACCTGCTTCACTTTTTGGACCTCTATATGCCTGAAAGACTCCTCCTTCTGCCATAGTCTTTCAATCCTATCTCTATCCCTGATATCTTTTTGCGTCCCCTTCCTCGCTTCTTCCTCCTGCTTGACTATTTGACTTTGAGCATCTGCCAGATAACGCATCTTGCCTATTCTTCCGACTGCCTTGTCTCTGAAGACTTGTTTCTCCTTCCCCAAGACATTTCTTTCAGCACGTCTTTTCATGTTCTGAATTTGTTCCTCAGTCAATCGCCAGGGCACGCAGAGAAACTCTGAATAGATCCTCATACTTTCACTCCAGAAGTGGATCTCCGCTGGTAAGTCGGGCAGGATCTGAAAGCGCTCAAGATTGAGCCTAATTCGAGTGTTTTCCAGTGCTGGTAACTTGGAGGTTGATGAAATTGTTAGGCCACCAGCACCATCAGCAACATCAGCACCAGCACCAGCACCGCCTCCGTTGATGGTGACTGGTGATTTTGTAGACGTGTATCTAGGTAATGATAGGAATGATAATGTCCCTTTGACCTTCACGCGCTTGCAGGGTTGTAGTGGTGAAATGTCGATTGGCGAGGAAGTGCTAGCCGTGATATGCTGCATGGTAGTTGCTGATATAGCTGATGTGGAGGACTCGTCGCCGGCAAATGCAGTAGAGTAGTTGCTACGCTGCTTATCATTATCATCGTCGTCGATGAAGACTTTGACTTTCTTTTTCGAACAGACAACCTCTATCGTCACACCTGAACAATCATCCAGTACGAGAATGGTTCTACTCGCGTAGTCATCCTTTGATACGATTATGCCTGCAAGGCAGAAATATTGAATCGGATGATTTTGGAAGAAAAACACGTTTGGTTCTGAAATAAGAAGTCAGTGAATTGCCTCGATGCTGGGTTACAGTTAT
>JAGYHZ010000255.1:0-13223 GCA_024244195.1 Ascosphaera aggregata | reverse complement strand
CACTCTCTGCCAAACGCGTCTTTTGATCGGTTCACGCGCGCGATATGGCCACCTCCATCGCGGATCTCGATAACACTGTCCTAGCCTTCTATGAGGGTTCAGGCGAGGTTGTATGTATTGATATATTTCCGTTGTCTGCTTTCCAATGCCCCACTGTTAACTCATTAACTTCTACCGTTGTTGTGATCCTTCTCGTACTAACGCTCCCTTTCTCACAACTACAGCGACAACAAGCCCAACAGACACTAACTGAGGTGAGTTGGGTCCTTTGTAACATCATATAACATACTTTGCATCTCTCGGTTCCCTCTCTTCTGACACTTTATGATTTCAGTTCAAACAAAATCCTGATGCTTGGTTGCTTGTTGGCAACATTCTACAAGAGTCTACTTATCTCCAAACTAAATGTACGTGATCCTTGCTCATCCAGGTATCATCTGCCCCATCTGGGTGCGAGCGCAGTGTGTGTGCACGCGTTCTTGGATTTACCTTTTCACTCTGTCTAACCACCACCCTTTTCCATTCCTCCTCTCCAGATCTCGGTCTTCAGGTTCTCGACGATGTCATCAACACAAAATGGAAGGTCTTGCCTCGCGATCAATGCCAGGGAATCAGAAATTTCATCGTCAATTGCATCATAGATCATTCTAAAACCGAAGAGAGGCTGAAAAGTGAAAGACCTTTCCTCAACAAACTCAATCTTGTTCTCGTTTCTATTCTCAAGCAAGAGTGGCCGCACAACTGGCCTACCTTTATCAACGAGATTGTCGCCTCTTCTCACACAAGTCTCTCCATCTGCGAGAATAACATGGTCATCCTCCGCCTTCTCTCTGAAGAGGTCTTCGACTACTCTCAGGATCAAATGACATCCGTCAAAGCCAAGAACCTCAAGACTACCATGTCCCAAGAATTCTCTCAGATCTTCCAACTGAGCTCTGAAGTTCTAGCCACCGCTGACCAGCCAAGCCTCATCAAGGCTACTCTCGAAACGCTGTTGCGTTTCCTCAATTGGATCCCCCTGGGTTACGTTTTCGAGACCCCCATAATCAATACGCTTGTCACCAGGTTTCTGCCTGTTCCTGAATTCCGCAATGTCACTCTCAAGTGTTTGACCGAGATTGGTGGTCTCCAGATCGGTTCTCAGTACTCCTACGATGAAAAACTTGTCCTCATGTTTACTGAGGTTCTCACAACTGTCTCCACTATCATCCCCCTTTCACTAGATCTCAAACAAACCTATGCTTCAAGCAATACCAGAGATCAGGAATTCGTCCTCAACTTGGCTCTATTCCTCACCAATTTCTTCGGCATCCATCTGAATGTATGCTCATGCCACAATCCCCCACTCTCCAATCCCAAACACAGTCTGGCTCTAACGAATTGTCCTTCTAGCTCGTGGAGAATCTTCCCAATCTTGACTTTCTCAGGCACGCCCATTTCTACCTTATACGTATAAGTCAGGTCGACGACCGTGAAATCTTCAAGATTTGTCTGGAATATTGGACCAGACTCGTCCAGCAGCTTTACGAGGAACAGCAGTCTCTGCCAATGACAGATATGAACCCCCTCATCTCTATGGGTGTGGCCGGCCTGGCTGCTGCTACCGCCCAAAACCCTGCAAACCTTGCCAACTATCCGCTTAGGAAGCACAAATACACCGAAGTTCTCTCGAGCTTGCGGGTCGTCATGATTGAGAAGATGGTCAAGCCCGAGGAAGTTTTGGTCGTTGAGAACGACGAGGGTGAGATTGTTCGCGAATTCGTCAAGGAATCCGATACAATCCAACTCTATAAAACATCGCGCGAATGTCTCGTCTATCTAACTCATCTCGATGTCCAGGATACGGAGAGTATCATGGCCGACAAACTGGCAAAGCAGGTGGACGGATCGGAATGGTCGTGGGCAAACTGCAACACCCTCTGCTGGGCTATAGGCTCTATTTCAGGCGCAATGAATGAGGAGACTGAGAAGCGCTTCCTTGTGACTGTCATTAAGGATCTACTCGGCCTGACTGAAATGAAGAGGGGCAAGGACAATAAAGCTGTCGTTGCTAGTAACATCATGTACATCGTCGGCCAATATCCACGATTCCTGAAGGCTCATTGGAAATTCCTAAAAACCGTTGTGAACAAGCTATTTGAGTTCATGCATGAGACTCACGAAGGTTGGTGTTCCTTTGCTCCCTGCTAAACTCCACATCATCTACATCACGGGGTCAAACTGACAGTCTTTCAGGTGTCCAGGATATGGCTTGCGATACGTTCATAAAAATCGCCAACAAATGCAGGAGACATTTCGTGGCTCTTCAACCTGGAGAGAGTGAACCATTCATTGACGAAATCGTTCGAAACATGAGGAAGATTACGTGCGACTTATCACCTCAGCAGGTGCACACATTTTACGAGGCTTGCGGTTACATGATTTCTGCACAAGGCCAAAAGACAATACAGGAGAGGCTGATTGAGAATCTCATGTTCTTGCCAAATAATGCGTGGTCAACCATCATCGCCCAGGCTAACACAGATACCTCAATCTTACAAGATCCCGATACGATAAAAATTGTCGGAAATATCATGAAGACCAACGTTGCTGCGTGCACTTCCATCGAGTCCTACTTTTACCCACAAATCAGTCGTATCTATTTTGATATGCTGAACATGTACCGCTTTTCAAGTCAATTGATCTCCGACGCTGTGGCACAAAACGGTAAGAAACACTCTACCCAATCTATGTTCAATATGGTTATGTTGACTCATTAATCGCAGGTGAAATTGCTACAAAAACCCCTAAGGTTCGCGGGTTGAGGACGATTAAGAAAGAAATCCTTAAGCTCATCAACATATACGTCGAGAAAGCGGATGACCTCGAAAACGTCAATACAAATATGGTGCCTCCCCTTCTTGAGGCCGTCCTTGTTGACTATAATCGTAACGTGCCGGACGCCCGTGAGCCTGAAGTCCTTAATGTTATGACAACAATCATTCATAAGCTCCACGTATGTTGCATTGTCCCCTTCTCTTCATCCACGCCGGGAACCCAAGTCTTTGCTAATGAAGTCTCAAGAATCTTATGGAGGATAAGGTTCCAATGATTATGGACAGTATCTTCACCTCAACACTAGAGATGATCAGCAAGGACTTCCACGAATATCCAGAGCACCGTGTTAGTTTCTTCAAATTGCTCCAGGCAATCAATCTCTACTGCTTCCCCTCTCTATTGAAATTGGACAACAGTCAGTTCAAATTCGTCATCGACTCGTGTATGTGGGCCAGCAAGCACGATAATAGAGAAGTCGAGAACACGGGTCTCAGCATGTGTTTGGAACTGGTCAACAACATGGCAGAGACGGATCCACAAATTTCAGGGGCTTTCTTCCGTCAATTCTTCATACCAATATTGCAGGATGTCTTCTTCGTGTTGACAGATCGGGACCACAAAGCTGGTACGGTTGATATTCGCCATCGGACTCGTATACGTCAGGCAGTATATGGCTAACGCATTTCTTCGTATAGGCTTCCGCTCACAAGCTATGCTGTTGTCTCGGATGTTCTACTTCATTCAATTCAACAAAATTCAGGAACCTATCTACGCGCCCGACGCGGCCCCCGCAGGCACATCCAATCGTGATTTCCTGCAAGGCTACGTTGCAAACCTGCTCCATGGAGCCTTCCAGAATTTACAAGAGTAAGTCCAGCACAGTAAGACGCCAAGTCTCTAATAGTTTTTCATTGTCTAACACATAACAGAGTTCAAATCCAGAATTTCGTCGTCGGTCTCTTTACTCTCAACGACGACTTCAACAAGTTCAAGACCCATCTCAGAGATTTCCTCATTTCCCTCAAAGAGTTCTCAGGAGATAATGCCGAGCTTTACGCCGAGGAGAGGGAGCAAGCCCAAAAGGAGGCTCAGGCCGCTGAAAGAGATCGTGCTGCCAAGGTTGGTGGTCTCTTGAAACCAGCTGAAATGGATCAGGACGATGAATTGTGACTTTGTGAGGAATTCCGCGCGGAGTACGTCACGACCTCTGTCGCCGAACTTCCGTTGTTTTCCGAAGCAACAAGTGAGAATCCAGGGACCGACTTGGACCTTTGGTCCTTTTACGGTCTAAGTGATAGTCAGAAAATATCTTAGAACATCTCTTGGCGGGTGGTGAAAGCAGAGTTTGTTTTTGTTTCCCTTCTCTGAAAAGAAAAAAAAAAGAAAAATGGCAAGAAGCATTGAGGCTATGTATATGTTGTTCACTTAATAGTAGCACTGTTTTATTCGACTCACGCGATAGCGATTATCATGAGATTCAAATGAATGACGCACTTAGACTAGTTGGATGCGCGATATGTCATGGTTGGAATCCAGGATGGGGAAAGCGTTTGGAAAGAAGCGTGATGCATTAGGAACGGACGAATATCCAGCCAGAGTCACGATGAGTTTCACGTCTTGTTTGTGCCTCCTCCCTGCAGCAAGAAATTGACATGTGCTCGCATAAATGAACCTTTTGGACCTCAAATCGAACGATATGGAAGGTATCGCAAGATAT
The DNA here is from genome assembly GCA_024244195.1 of Ascosphaera aggregata. Taxonomy (NCBI): domain Eukaryota; kingdom Fungi; phylum Ascomycota; class Eurotiomycetes; order Onygenales; family Ascosphaeraceae; genus Ascosphaera; species Ascosphaera aggregata. Next base: position 8,689 of record JAGYHZ010000255.1, on the reverse strand, counting down.
CAGTACTGTCATCGCGTATCGAAAAGAACATATAGATTATACGTGTTCTACCTCACTAAATGTCCAAAGAATGGTAGCACCCTGCTGCAGAGGCCGCTGGAGGGACTTTAAAAGTCAGGGGTTTTTTGAACCATATATTCAACCACCCTTGGTTAATCTTTTTTGGTTCTCTCTCAAACTAACATACTGCGCCGCCTTGTTCCCACTCGACGCTCCGGCTTTGCCTTGGTGACGTTTTTGCAGGTGGTTACCGTAGTATCTCCAGCAAGTGTTTCCCCTTCTCCTGCGAGGTCTGGTCCACGAGTTTCCATCACCACTCGCTCGCTGGCTCGAGTGGAGCGCCTCGCACTTTTCTTCGGCTCTGATATTTTTGAGAGAGGGATTGGCATTTCCTGGTCCTCCTTTTGATGCTCATCAACCGCTATGGTAGCATTGTCAAGTGGGACTTCTGCCGCGGTTTTGACCCCGGATTCAAGTTCTGACTGATTGCCATGATCCATTATTCCCGATACAGAATTAACGACTTCTGATACTAATTGACACTCATCATCAACGGCAGGCAGGTTTAGAGCTTCTTTGCCGTTCGAGCCAGAGGTTTTTCGTTTCTTGCTGACTCTCGCGTTGACTGGAGGAGGCACCAAATCACACTCTGTTCGTTTCAATGAGGCATCGGTGGAGGCCCTTTCTAGCTGTATTGCCCCTGCACTCTTTCTCTCCCGTGCAATATGATTGTCCGATGTTAAGATGCACGAGTCCGCCGGTACCTCAACGACATTCGTCGAGGCACGACGCATAGCCCGTTCTCCTTCTACCGCGCCAACCAGCTCTTTTGTCGGCCGCCTCATCTTAGCTCGGAGATTCGGCTCAGCATAGCTGACTGCAGGCCTTGATCGGCGAGACGGACGCGAGGTTGGAGCCAGTACGCTGGCACTTGTTGACATCTGTGGGGGCGGAGTATGGCATGCCTCCATCTCAGAGGGCTGAGTCGTATCGCGTTCAGCCAGATCGTTGTCAATGCCAGATATATTGCATTCCAAAATTTGGTCCGTCGCGCGCTCAGCAGGGAGGGGAATAGCCACTGGCTTGGGCTCAGGAGAGACGTCCTGGACTACGCTCGTTGGTTTATTGACAGCCGCCACTTCCTTAGCAGGATCAATAATCTTGAAGCCTGCCATATCACCATTGCTGGGTGGTTGAATTCTGCTATTTGTACTTTCTGAAATGGGGATCATCCATCAGCGTCACTGCAAAGTGAACATGTTCGAGGGTTTACTTACTGGGTTTCAAGATATTGCTTTTTCGCCCCGTAGATGCCCTTGATTTGCGTGGTTTGTTTTTCTGCTTGATTCCGTCGGCAGACACGCCAGTGCGGGTAAACTGAAAGTCATCATTCTCGTCGGTAGCGGCTATTGTGCTGTTCTCGGACACTGGCTGGCTCGCCGTGAGCAAATTTGTAGATGTCAAGTATGAACTACTTTCATCATGCAGTACCCCTATACTCTGCGGTTGCTCATCTTGTTTGCAATCGCTGACAGAGGCAGCAGTATTACTCTCTTCTGTAGATCCTAACGTGGACCGGGCGTCATCACCTGACTGCACCCTGGCGTCGGCGGGTGCGTTCTCGTTCGAATCATTTACATTATTGACCTGCGACTGAACATTGCTTGAAAAGGCTGCAATTGCTTCGGCATCTGCGATGTCTTCAGCACAAGCAAGCCTGGAATTTTCTGGTTCTGCCGGAATACTTCAAGATGTTAGGACACCGATCCACGAATGAGAAACAGCGTTGCGTACTGACGTATCAGTGAGTTCAGCGTATCCTAAATCCTCTTGTATGACCGGCAAGCTTGCGTAGTCATTCGACAAACCCTCGCGATCCAGTTTCTTCTGGCGGAACAATTCTGCAGCTGCTTGCCTCGCCTCATTTGGAGATTGGTTGTCCTTCGTCAGACTGTTTCGTCGATTCGGTATCCGGCCAAGGTCATTGACAAGGTCGTTCATTTCCTTTAGTTTCGCTTCAATTTGTTGCTTAAAGTCAAGAATATCATCGTCCAAAAGCTTGCTGGTTTCATGTTTTTCAAGCTTGGCTTGCAGCGAAGTGATTTCCTCTCGTAAGTCGCAGTTTTCTGCTAATAGCCTTGCAGTCTCAGATTCCAAATTTCGTATGCGCAACGACTGAATTGAATTTGCTCGCGCAATCTCTCTATTCTGCCTGACAAAACGCCGTTTCACTGATACAAGATCAGATTAGTCGCACGATATCAACGAGGCAGATAACTGCTTACATGATTCTATAGTCTCCGAACCGATAGGAACATCGTTAAGGCGAGCCATGGTGTCAGTGATAACCTCGTGGGCTCTTGAAATCCCTCATAAACGTAGAAGACGCTTCCTTTTCAAATAAGCCCTGGTCCAAATCTCAATGACAGCGTCTGTCGTTCGTATTCCATGCCATGTGTGCACTGAATTGGTAAATCGACAGACAAGTCGTGGTCAGGATGTTTTTGATGCGATTAAGATCAGCCGATGTTGGGCCAAGCCCGGCTTTTGTTTACACTTTTCCTATATGGGTTAGCCCCGCTTCTCCACGAACTTTTTTCGATATCGCGACAATTGATCGAACATCTCAACATCTCAGCATTTGCACACCTTCGCTAACCACTGAATTCGCTAGCTCATGAGCTTGAGTGGTCTATCTGAAAGCAGGATACATTTTGGAAGACTTTGATTTGCTCGCTGTGATTGCGGCTTGACCGTTCACCATGTCTGACAGACCCCGCCAAACGCTGGGCCTCCTCGCCCCAGGAACATTGAGAAGTGCATCCTCAGGATTATCAGGTCAGCAGTTGTCCAGCTTGTCCTCACGTGTTGAGGCGAAGCGGACGGAACTAGAAAATCTCCAACAACTACGTGATGCCAGTGCTTTGCTGGCTTCTCGAATGCAGGAACTTGAGCAGAAGCTATCTACGCTCAGGCACGGGACAGAGGGTATGCGTTCAAATGGTTTGCAACTGTTGGGTGATTGTTCGGAGGGGCTAACTGGATGGCAGCTGTTGCTTGCGTTATGGCGAATTGGAATAGTGTGCTTAGTACTATTCGGATGGCTTCTTGTAAGGCTGTTTTAGACGTCGAGATGATCATAGTCACTACAGTAGGGCTGACAGCTTACCATTGATACTCAGCTTCCGTCGCTATGCTCGATCGAAAAGGAACGGACGACACCGAGAGTCAAGGTGCTACCCTACCGACGGCACTGGTACGCATTCCAGTCGAACCCTCAGATCCGTAGATTATATGCGACAAACACCGATGAGCGGCACGACAAGATTGGCAGGCGCCTTGTTGCCTACTGCCTATTCCATCAGAGCGGGTGAACGGCATTAATTCAGTTTTGCAATTCGCAAAAGTGCTTATTCGGTAACAATCCGATGATAATCGTACCGCTGGTTGACACCACAGCTTGAAATGACTGCGTTGCCGCCTATGCATGTCCATACCTACGTGAGCATGACAGAAAGCCATTCGTTGAGGTTGCGATGTCACGTACCTTCCTCCTCAGCGTTATTCGTTCCTTCCGCATTTGATGGGCAAAAGCATGTCTTGTCGATATGGCAATGGAGCTCATCAGGTCAGAACGAGTATGGACTAGCTATGTTTGACGAATACTGCACAGCTTATCTGTACAATCATATTGATGAAGTCCTGCGCTCGTTCAGTCGCGGATTTGGCATCAATCTGCAATACCGTTTGACAACACAGGAGAAAGAATAGTTCCTCATATCGCTGATAAGGCTTCGTATGCTGTGTGCAAAATGGCCGAAGCACCTGTTTCTGCTACAGGTAGCCTGACTGCCAAAAGTAGCACGCTGTCGATGTCCAAGGCGTGCGGTGGGCTTCGGGAAGAACCAGTCAACAATATCAAAAAAGAGAGAAGCGAACGGGGAACTGTCAAGGAAGCCTCCTCACCATCTACACCGGATTGTGACGAGGACCTGAGCCTGAGACTCACCGTGAAAAGTCTTATCAAACCTCCATTTACGCCAAAGAAGTCCGATAAAACTCCAACACGTCCAAATTTTCAGCTTCCTGGAGAACGCTTCTCGAAACGACAGCAAGTGATGAAAGAAAGAAAGTTGAGGGAAGAGCAGGAAGAGCTCAAAAGAAAAAGAGAATTCAAAGCAGCTAAAGTCTGTTGCAAACATACGCCAGTGATACCAGTCAGGGAAAACGCTGCTAGCAGAGCAAGAATCAACGTTAAACAAGAATTGCGTCAACGGGCACAACAATTAGATCTGCGAAAGTCAGATGCTTCCCCGTCATCGAAGAGTTCACTCACGCAATCGCCAGTCAGCGGCGCTCTGACGAAGCGGGGAACCAGTAGTAGCTCTCCATCGAAAGGCGCGGCGAAAAATTCGACAGAGATTGTGCGGGAGTTTACAAAGCAGACACCGCAGAGTCACGACGACTCCCTTGGTTATGCCGATAACCAGTCGCCATCTCACGCAATCCGAGTACGTAGCATGCAGAGCCAGAGGAGCAACCCAAGACGCGAGAACCATGGCGGTCCCCAAAACTGGTTGCGTCATCAGTACCAATTGGACAATAGCAACGCAGACGAAACAGCGGGTAAAGTCAGACAGGAGTCGGAGGGTCAAGGACAGACAACTCAGCAGTCAGGAATGACTGATTTGACGAATGCATTCAAGACGATGAAATGCACTAAATGACTGATACAAACCTATAGCAACGTGGAAGAGTCTGTTATGTGTCACTCTACGGTGTTAGATTATGACAAAAGCTTGTGCATACCCTTCACGCTTATTAGTAGATGATTTTTAGCTGCCCAATGAGAGCCAACACAGCAGTAGAGTCTGCAAGAACCATAACCAACTTCCCATATCTGCATACCCGGTCACTAATTGACTTGTCCGAAGGTCAATGAGACGGCCGGCGTTCTTTGAACAGCAGTCGTAGAGCATACCGGGATCCATCAGCAATTGAGATCCATAGGTCGTAAGGTGGGCTAGGAATCCCGCGATATTCTCGGCGACTTATAGATACGTAGTCACGTATGATGGATAGACTCGGGAGCGATACGTACTCAGGGGATCTACGTGGGATGGATAGACGATGAATACTACAGTACCATCTAGTCGTGATGGCTCAGGGACTTTGGAAGGCCGATCGCAATCAGAAGACAGACAAGACCAATTTACAATCATGTCGAAGAATCGTGGTAATTGTGAATTGATTGCATGTTATTCCTTTCTCTTTCTCGGCGTAGCGTGTCTATATCCTGAAGTAAAGATTTGCCTTTGTCACGAGATGCTCCTTGGTGCAGAGGCAAAGGATTGCGATATCGTAAGGGTATGATGGGTCAAACTTTTCCAGTCAAAGATCGCCAGGAACATAGGAGAGGGGATATGAGTCGACAAAGAAAGGGGCGCGGAGATTTACTCGCGCAAGGCTAATGCCATGATTCAATTCCAGATTGATGCGATTGAGGAGAAGAAACAAAAAAAAAGACAGTCAAAGTAACAATGGAATTCAATTGGCCTCAAAAAGGATAAAGACGCGGTTGGTGGTAGAGAATCTGATGAGCGGGGATTCAATATAGAATCGTTGGTCGCATGGATATGGCGACGAATTGGAACAAATATAAAAAAAAGCTGGTGGGTATATTGCGAAGAAAAGACAGGGAAGAAATTCAAAACGGCTCAAGCCAGACCACAGAACGCATTGGACATAAGACGGATAGATAGATGCGTTTGCTGTTCAGGCATTCGTGTAAGGAATTCTGCGATGTCGAGATCGGCTCTTTTCGAAGAGACCAGAGTAATGATCCAGCTCAGTCTGAACCTCAAATGGTAAGATTCTAGGCGTGACGGGAGATTGTATCGAGGTAAAGTAGGTATCAGTTGATGTTGAAGAAGACGATGCTGATGAATTTGTGCCACCAAGATAGGATGCATATGAGTCTGAACTAAGACCTGGGGATATCGCGGGCGACGACTTCATCAATCCAATGCAATCGTCATCTCTACACTCAGGCCATTCGACAGCAGAAGAAGTAGGACGAATTTCCGGTGATGATGAACCGGATCTTGAGCAAGGGCACTTGTCCAGCTCAGCGAGACGGCAGGTTTGTGAGCAGTATGGATCGCCAAGAGTCTGCTTATCGCAGACCATGCAGAAGTCAAGGGACCAAGCGTTGGCCATGGTTGATGGTAGAGATAATCAACTAAGGCTGATTTGTTTGAATGGCTGATGATGGTGCTGATGCTGATGCTGATGCTGATGCTGATACGGGATGATTATGAGATATAAAGAAAAAAGAGGGTAATAGATGAGAAATGAGTATCCAAAAGAGATATGACTCGAAAAAACGTCAAACAGCACCGTCTGAATCGTATACGAAGACGAAGAACAGGATATAGACGGAATTTGACACTTTGAAAGAGAATTGACCGACGATGGGCTTGGCTGTACAGGGATGGGTGCTTGAGCCCGTTTATAAGTCTATGTCTGCGGTGACTCAGGTATCCGGGCAATGCCTTACTTGACTTGTTTTGCGTGAGTCACAGATGAAAGATAGAGGAAGAAAGGTGGATGGACGGATGGTGGGGGATGAAGGATCATGGAACGGATGACCCGGTGGGTTCTAAAACTTGGAACGGACAAAAGCGATTGGAATGACTCTTCTCGATGACTCTGTTCCTTGCTGGAAATGTTTGGGCGTTGCTTGAGCATAAGCTGAAAATTGGCGTGATAGCCGTAGCTTGGAGACGGCAGGGCCAATTGATTTTGATTTTGATTTTGATTTAATTTGTTTTGCTTTGCTTTGCTTTGTCCTTTTCCTTCTCTTCTTTTCTCGTTTCTTCTTGTCTCCAGGAAATGCAAGAGATTGCAATAATGTGCTGAACAAGGACGAACTGGTTGGCTACCTCGTATGTCGAAGCCCGTCCACCTTTCTTCCTTATTCCTAGTAAGCTCTTCCAATTGTTTTCCCTGTTCTTTTTCTTTTTCTTTTTTTTTCTTTTTTTTTCTTCTCTTCTCTCTTCTTTGAAACAAAGTTCCCCCCCCCTATTCCTGTCCTTGCGCCTTTCCGTTAACTAGTCACGAAAGGAGAACGCAATCGCATTCGTAATTGGCGGTGAGATTGTCGCAATGAGATGGAATAATATATATTTAGCGGAAACCCTCCGCCTATTATAAGACTGTATCGTTCATATTTTCAGCAGATGAAAGACAAGAATGAAGACTTAAGAAGACGGTTCTTATATATGCCAAAGGTCGAAGAAAGCGAACTTCAAGGAGCAAGGCTGAGCCTGGCGTGACCGGGCCAGATCGTGGCGAACAGCGAGACAACCTCCGTCTCTAACCATCTAGGTAGCAGGCAAGAGAAACAGCAAATAGCAGGCCAGAGAGGGGGGTTCCGGTGTCACTTGAACTGCAGCAGCAAGCAGCAGCAGTAGCAGTATCAGAAGCAGAAGCAGCAGTAGGAGAGTGACATACAGCATACGTAACTATCCCTTGCATTAATGAGTGAGATGTACGTATAGTACACATGGGTGATGGGTTTGGCTGCCTACTTGTTTTGTTTTTGTCTTTTTTCTTTCCCCTCTTGACGTGCGGAAGAAGATTAATGAACAAATGAATGAACGAATTGAACGGAGGAGAAGAAACTAAGTTGAGAAAACCCCTCAGTACCTCGCGGCAAAAGCCGGTGGTTAGATCAGGAGAGTAGAGAGAGACAAGAGAAAGACCACCACGCCAGATCACACCCACCCCCCTTCCTATCCTCGCCAAGAGCCGAAGCAGTGATGCCTGAGCGGATGAGACTACGGCAAGCTCTCCACCGAGATGGGATGGTTCGCCAGCAGTGAATGAGCTGGTTGTATGGTGGGCATTGATCGGTAAGGAAGGAACTTGGCCTTTGAGGGAAAGCAACGGAAAGGGTGAACCAGGAGATGTGAAAGAGAAAGAAGAAAGCAGAATGGAGACAGGGAGTCAAGGGGGGGATAGCACGGCTTATAGGTAGTCTCTGCTATCATCATCTCAGGTCGAGAATCCGCCCAAGAAACCAGTTGTTTTCCACTTGTGCCGAGATGGGAGACTGCGTTAGGTTGATCCCGACATAACTCATGACCTTCCAGAATTTCTGTCGCTCCACCTCGATCGTCAAGCAGTGGAGTATATGCTGTCGACGTGACCAGCATGAATTTTATGACTCGAACTTCTCCATGTGCTTTGTTCTTCTTTTTCTTTTTCAATCTCATTTTCATTTTCTGTTTTCTTTTTTTTCCTTTTTTTTTAAAATAAAAAAAACAAACCTCTTATTTGTATACGCACCGCCTCTCTTGAGCTCGTCCCCTGACCATAATAACCAGGTTTGAGTATTAGGTTGGGAGAAAGAGAATTCGCAATTCTCGTCTGCTGGCTATCCACAGAAATTCGCATCTCCAAGATATTAGTTGCTAGGGTTTCTCTCTGAGAACTCCGCTCGCGGATCTTTCGATAAGTAGCCCAGTGGTTGTATATCGATTCAGCAAGTATGCATTGAGACGAGACACGCAAGCCTGGTTAGGTCAGGCATTCCAACAATATGTGCACAGTCGGGCTGCCTTCCTTTCATGTCAACATCGAAAAGGAGGAATCCGCTATCTTCGAACCTCACATAGCCAATAGC
>JAGYHZ010000254.1:0-13236 GCA_024244195.1 Ascosphaera aggregata | reverse complement strand
GGCGAGCGTCGTCTCGAGGCCGGCGCGATGGTTTTGGGCGATAGGGGCGTGGTTTGTATCGACGAGTTTGATAAGATGAGTGACATTGACCGCGTTGCGATCCACGAAGTTATGGAACAGCAGACTGTCACTGTTGCTAAAGCGGGTATTCATACATCGCTCAATGCAAGGTGCAGCGTCATTGCTGCTGCTAATCCTGTCTACGGGCAGTATGACACACATAAAGACCCGCATAAGAATATCGCATTGCCGGATTCTTTGCTCTCCCGTTTCGATCTGTTGTTTGTCGTGACTGATGATATTGATGATACTCGCGACCGAAGGATATCGGAACACGTCTTGCGCATGCATCGATATCGTCCGGCCGGTCTTGAAGAGGGTGCTCCCATTCGTGAGCAAGCACCAAATAGTCTTGGTGTTGGTCTGGAGGAGAATCAGGATACCAATCGCCCTACCGAGGTGTATGAGAAGTACAATGCAATGCTTCACTCCGGTGTCACTGTGACCACTGGACGCGGTGCGAACAAGAGGGTTGAAGTGGTTAGTATACCATTCATCAAAAAGTATATTCAATACGCCAAATCGCGTATTCAGCCTATCCTTACAAAAGGAGCAGCGGATCATGTTGTGGCTACATATTCCGCGCTACGAAACGATGAGCTCATGGGCAATCAAAGGAAGACATCGCCAATGACAGCGAGAACGTTAGAAACCCTGATCCGTCTCTCTACAGCGCATGCGAAGTCGAGGTTGTCTACGCGTGTAGAAGAGAAAGATGCAAAAGTCGCAGAATTGATTTTACGATTCGCACTGTTCAAGGAAGTTGAGGAAGATGAGCGAAGGAAGAGGAGGAAAACAACAACGCTTGATTCTGATTCTGATTCAGATGATGACTCTGAATTAGGCGAAGAAGACGACGACAACGAAAGTATTCGCAACAGCAATAATATCCTAACGCAATCGACGCGAAGCACACGAACCCGCCGCTCTACTGCCGGTGGTAGGGCAACTCGCAGCACGGCTGCCGCGCGAGACTCCGACGAGGATTTGTACGGCGAGCAAGCTAGCAGTACAGCAAATGGATTCCCTCGACGACGGGGAGGAGGAGGTCGAAGTAGCCAGAATGACGAGAGTCAAATGTCAATGGCTTCTTCTCGCCCGGCTTCTCAGCTTTTGAACTCTGAGACGGCAACCACCTCGGGCGGCACCCGGTCCCAGGGAGATAGCATATCGCAGCAGTCTCTTACTCCAGCAGAAGAATTGAAGCAAGCTTCCCAGTCTGCCAATGCGCTGCCAGCCTTACCTGCTGCGCGAATGAATGTTTTCAGACGTGCCTTGGGACCATTGATGCGGACGGGACTGTTTGATGGTGATAGTGCGGGTATCCGAGACGTGATGCAGGGAGTTAATTCTGCGCTTCCAACTAGTGAGATGGTCTTTGATTTAGTGGAAACTATCAGAGCATTGAAGGTTATGAATGAGGCTAATGAGCTGATGTGAGTGTTGCTGACTGTTGTTTTCAACTTTTCTTTGTTGCTACGCCAGGCTAACTGACTTGTGTTCATGGTAGGTATCTCGACGATGATGAGACCGTCTATCGTATTTAAGGGGCCGATATTCGGCTCCAAAATACTTCGCCATGTGCCAACGTGTGAGATACAGGATATATCGGAGGCGATCCTTTGACAGGCTTTTGCTTTCAGTGTCGTGAAATGATACTTGCCCTTTCCCAATGGATGGTCAACGCCATCGTGATAATGAGAATAACACAACATATGTATGTCAAAACTTTTTTTGAATGTGATGAAAGATGTTTGGCATTTAAGGAGCAATATTTCATAACTGAAAAAGACGGGAGAAAGGAGGGTACAGTAATACGCTCATAACAGATGAAGGTGGGACTCATCACAAGTCTTCATCTCACCTTACAAAGTCGTCAATGCAATCATCTTTTCACGCAGAAGAACTTGTCTCAATACTTGATGTAGATCTCCTCTTTTTAGGCGTGTCCCTTTCGACCGCTGCTGCACTCAATGGTGTCATGGTGATATTGCTTACAGGTGATCTTTTCGACTTGGACTTCTGCATTGATGAGGAGGAGGACCTTTTGCTCGGCGAGGCCGTATCTTGGTCCGTATCTGATACCAGCGACGCAGCAGGTGAATGGCTCCGACGGTTACTAGGTGGACGATTGGGCGGAGTCGCATATAACCGTGGTGCTTGGTGATGGTGATGGTGATGATGATGATGATGTCCACGACTAATAGGACGGCCTACATCTGCTTCCTTTCCTGATCTGTCTGATATAGATTTAGAGCGTAGTCTGGTGAAGGTCCGCCATAGCCATGTTCCTTCTGTCTTTTTTTGTTGTTTTGCATGTTCCATCAATCGTCGACGTAATTGTGCCCTTCGCTCGTTCTCTTGTTCCCAGTAGGTAGTTCGATACTGATCCCAATTATCTCGGAATGCTGGTGAGAAGTATTTGGGTAAAAGTAATAGTTTGATATGGTCTCCTCCTGGAGAAAGATCTTCTTCGGCCACGGACGACCATTGATCATCAAGTTCTTGCGAAGAGCGTAATAATCGTCTTGGAGTAGATCGACTATAGTCGTGTTTCTCAGCAGACGGATGTTGCTGTTGCTGTTGCTGCTGCTGTAGCGAAAGAAGCTGTGCCTGTTGTATCCCAGCACTGCCGAATAATAGCGTCCTCTCATTCAACTTTTCCAACAGCGTTGAGAAGGGGAAGATGAATGTCAAAAAGGACAAGATCTCTCGCCACCATGGACCCCTAATAACGACAATCTTGCAATTCATGTTTCTCAGGCCACGATTAGCCACAACAAGCCATTTACGCGGCCATCGTATGCCTCTCTCCCACTGACCCGTCCCCCATATCAGAATAGCAGTGACGACACCACCGAGCAAGGCGACTTTCTCGGCTGTTTCGATGACCCAGTAGACGCTACCTCCCACACCGCGACCGTCCTCTCGCGGACGTAGAAAGAGAGCATAGCCGAAGTAAGCAATCCATATGCCGAGTAGAAAGATGAAGAAGGAATTCTGTCGTCTCCGAGCGCGAAGTGAAAGATATTGAGCACGAAGAGAGGTTTCGAGGATGAGGAGGTTAAGGTATATCTGAGGCGGCGAGGAGGGAAGGGTTAAGAGGGGATCTAATTGAGTAGAAGATGAAGATAATGAATGATTATGCGACGAATCTGAAGGGGAGCCTGACTGTCTCGAGGGTGATGATAGTGCCGAAGAAGAAGAAGTAGATGAAGATGGTCTTGGTGATGACTGTGGAGGAGAACCAGAGGGCGTTGAGCCTTTGACGAGAAAATCGAGGGACATTTGAACGCGATGCGACGAATTAAAAACGAAGCAGATTATCTCGAGGTTGAAAATGACTTTTGAAAATATAGTATCATGGCTCTGAATATCAATAATCATCCGTCTCCTTCGTCTCCTTCGTCTCCCTCTCTGATGATGCCTGATACTGCGTATCTTGTGCTGTTCTGGATGGTTGATGGATGCGATGGATCCAACTCCCAAACTCCACCAAAGAAATCCCACCGGCGATCAACATCTACAACAAGAACGAGAAGAATTAGAATCCATATCATATATATAAAGCAAGTCGAGGATGGAGAGACGATGGATGATATGGTATATGATGACATGATCCATGATATATAAGACTGATGAGAAGTCAGGAATTATCGCATCTTCTTTTCCTTCATCATCATCATCATGTCCTCCACTACACAGCACAATACTGAAGCCAACCGGCCTGGCAACAACTGGCCATCTACTCTTTTTCCTCTGGGTTATAAAGATGGCTTCTGTCAGTGGTGGGCTAATCTACCTGCTGCTACGGCTGAGCATAGAGTCCTTTTTTTTGTTCCTTATCTGTTTGATGTTCCTACTCAGACACAGACTGGAAACCTCCCGGATCCTAATCCTGCTGCTGATAACCGGACTGTCCGGGCTGATATCAAGGATATGAGCAAGAACAAGAACAAGGACGATAGCATTCCGAATGCTGATGCTGATGCTGATGCTGATGATGATGCTGCTGATTCTCATAGCCGAAAACTCCCTGACAGTCTCGTCACCGCTGATACAAGTCAGCCAGGTCAGGTCACCACTGCTCCTAGCTCAAAAGATCCCTATGGTCCCAGGAGATGGCAGTCTACTATGGTGGAGTTGAGCGGGAAGAATAGAGCTCTTAACGAGTTCAGTATTGAGAGAGTTGGCGAGCCCGTTGAGAATAATCTTGTCATATTACACGGTTACGGTGCCGGTCTTGGCTTCTTCTACAAGAACTTTGAACCTCTGTCTCGAGCTAAGGGTTGGCAATTATACGCCCTTGATATGTTGGGTATGGGCAGGAGCACGAGACCACCGTTCAGACTCCCGTCCTCTTCTTCAAAAGATAGAGAAGCGAGCATCACCGCTGCCGAAGACTGGTTCATAGATGCTATTGAAGAATGGCGTGAGAAGCGAAAGATCGAGAGATTTACTCTCCTCGGTCACAGTCTAGGCGGCTACATGGCCGTCGCATACGCTTTAAAATACCCAGGACGTTTGAACAAGTTGATCCTCGCCAGTCCCGTTGGTATACCGGAAGATCCACATGCCGTCCAAGCAAAGATGCCTACAAAAGATGAAAGCTTTATCCCAGATCAAAGCAACCCTCTTACCCAACAAGATACCCAAGCTACCCCCGCTGAAAGAAAGGAAGGCCAAGCTTTGCGCAAACCCATTCCGAAATGGCTTGCATATCTCTGGGATGCAAACATCTCACCCTTCACATTTGTCCGATGGACCGGTCCCTTTGGCCCACGGCTCGTCTCAGGCTGGACATCCCGACGATTTGGACATTTACCGCCTGAAGAGGCAAGCGCTTTACACGATTACTCCTACAGTCTATTCCGAATGAAAGGCAGTGGCGAGTATGCACTCGCATACATTCTTGCTCCAGGTGCTTTTGCCAGAAAACCCTTAATCAGACGCATAAGTGGTGTCGGTCGACAAATGTTGAGCAAAAATCCAAACGCACCCGCCGTTGCATCAATGCTTGGTCTTGGTGCTGCTGCTAGTGCTGCTGCCGGTGCTCTTCCTTCTTACGTAACCACCCACGAACTTCCCTATCCTGTCATCTTCCTCTACGGGTCTCATGATTGGATGGATCGTGCTGGCGGCATAGCGGCTGCTGAGAAAATAAATGCCGAGAGGCAACGCCACATAAGTGATCCTGCGGTTCCAGATGCATTGAAGCAACTTGATAGGGGTTGGGCGAAGGTTGAAACGATCCAAAATGCTGGCCATCATCTTTACCTTGAAGGATGGAAGGAGTTCAACGATCTCATCGCGAAAGAGATGAGCGAGGTGGCTGAAGCTGAGAAGCTCAGAACAGCAGGAGCACTCTTTAGTCAAGAAGCGACCGAGGAGGCTATTGATCATTCAGAGAGGGCCGGAATGTTCAATTGAGTTGAGAAGCAGTTGAGGTCAAGTTTGTTTTCATTCCTTATTTCTTTCATATTGTTATTTGTAGAATTGGTTTTGCTCCAGACCTCGCGTGATTATCTCCCTATCCCATGATTGCGACTCATTTTGGCTATGGATGCCGTGCCCGATTCATCTTTCTACCATGTAACACCAGTTACGCTCATAGGCACATACACACATACATACGTTGTCATATAGCATCCATTACCAGATCACTGTTCAGAATGTCTTCAGAACGGGAAATGAAGTGCAGTACGGGCCTTCAAGGAGACCCTACAGGGCAAAGTACCGTAGTTAGCCGGATATTCTTCAGGGGATCCATGGTATTGATGATATCTAGGAGGATGGGGAAGCTGATAAGACCGGTTACATGAAACCGAATGGAAAACACATCTCCAATGCTGGAAACAAGGTGACTAGAGAGGGAGGGAAATTCATCTACCTGCCAGCGGATTCGGGCTGTGATACGAGTCATTTCGATTCATCAATAACTCCGCTTTTGGATCCTCAGATCTCTTCGAGCGACAACCGCCCCAACCGGCATTTGCTGAGATCATTTTCACCCCTCTTGATATAGTCGGTGTAAGGATTGGGGAGCGACCTTTTGTGAGCGGAAGTTCACTGATTAGGAAACGGTAAGGAATCCAGGGGTTCAGCAACTGTGCTGAGTACCATTTACTATCAGTCAACATGAATCTCATCAACAAGGGTTATGCTGTCGTTAGCTGGTGCCTAATCCGTCGAGCTACCCGCTGCTGGGGATGTCATTACGCCGAAAGCTTCGAGTCTTTTTTCCTTGATTAGGAGGTGGGTACTGAGGTGGATGAGACCAACCCAACCATACTCGGTGGCCCTCTGAATGGCGGTATTTTGAGTATAAACGCGTCGTACCGGCGTATTTCCTTCCCTCTTGATACGCAGCCTAAACATCCACCAAGTGGTCCATAAAATTGGACTGCGCCTTCTCAAGATATCAAGTTGCCTTTAGCAGCCGCAGGTGAATTGTCTTGAACGTGGTGAACCAACAGAATTCGACTACCGCCACGCTGGCCTTCCCAATCTTTACTAATTGCTGCGCATAAGGCCACGTCTCTCATGTGGAGAGGGCAAGATAGCACACCGATAAGCAGTTGATGTCGCTTCGCTGTAGAGGACTTCGCTTCGGAGCCCAAGGTCCTTGGGAGAAGCAGATCTGGGCGGACGCTTTAGGTGGTTCGTTGGATAGAAAAAGTTTGGGGCTATCCTGCCCCAACGCTCCTAAGAGAATGAGTGCTTGTCGGTCGCGTCGCAGACTGCTGCTGTAAAGTTTCAAGTGAAGAGGGGTCACAGAAAACGTTGGTGCTCTATAGGCGTCTGTACTAGGGTTATAGGTTAGGAATGTACCGCCCTCCGGCAATTCATCCCTTCCTCTTACTCAACTTCATGGCACCGCCGCGTGGGAGAGAACGAGTTCATCTGCCTCTTTCATTTCGGGGACTGTGGACAAGCGGACTGCCACCAGCAATGAGGCCTTCCGCCATACAGAGTGGTCCGCATTGATCGGTGTTCTCAGTGCGCCGTATGCGGCTCACGTTGGATGGAGCAATAATCATAAGTCCGGCAGCAGATTGCTTCCATCTGGACAGACGAACGAAGCCCAAAGTCGTGCAGCTTGCGTGCGCACACAGAGTAACATCTGAGCCCTAGAGAAGGGGGCACCCAGCCCGCCATTACGGACTCCTCTTCCTCTTCCTCAGAATCAGGAAAAAACCGCGTTTCTGGTGTAGGAATGTCATTCTCCTACCATAGTCGAAATGATCGTAAAGAGGTACCAGGGTTTACCTGAACAGGCCGCTTAGCACGCTCTGTGCCACAGGACATTCCATTCCCCCTTCAAGTTAATCCTGCACATCCGCATTTTGATCTCCAGGGGCATTGGGCAATGTAGTTTCACTTAAACTACCATGAATCCTTTAGTTGGCTGCTCCTCTGGATCTATACGTGACTCGTCATTGCGATTTCCCTAGTGATGCGAGGCGCATTGGCTGCGCTTGAGGAAAGGCTCACAAGCCTTCGTCCATTACGATTGCCAGACCTTGTAGCTTTGCAGAGTCAGGTTGGGATGACTCCGCCGCAATGACTGCACCTACAACAAAGGCCGGTCATCCACTCACATCCAGAAGTCATATATGACTCCTGCAAATGGCTGTTAGAGAGTGTAGCGATGCTGTGATTCCCGGACATAAGAACTGGGAGGTGCCGTAGATTTCCAGTTGTGGTGTTCGATTGGTAGCAACCAACGCACGCCTTCCTTACTCTGAAGAGGTGAATCGGGAGAATCAGCGAAAGGATGCTCGCCGGTGACGAGCGAAACGCCGGATGCGATCGAGAAGTACCGACTTGAAGCAGGACAAGTGGGGTATTAATCATACCATTCGACGCAAACAACCTTCTCCAGGAATTGAACTTCCTTTGAAAGGAAGTTCGAGAGTACAGGGAAAAGTCCGCGCTTCCAGCTAGCGCGGGCTCACAGAGCGACACCACCATACAACTCAACTTGGGGAGCCGAACCCTCCAAGGTCTGTCTTCACGGCATCAGTATGAATTGCCGATAGTACAGGGCCAATGAGCCCGCCGATGGTGCCAGGCATATCAAAATCCGTCTTCCTGGGGTTTTGTCTCCTCATCTAAGCCGCTTGGTTAGCCCTGTGTCTGCGCGAATACTGATGGACTGACTTACCCTGCTTCCCGGTGTGATTGCATAGAGCACCTGCGCCAGACCACTGGCAATTGGCGTTTCGAGCGATGGAATACCGCTCATAGCTGACATGTACCGGGCTCGATAATGAGGCAATGCACTCCACGCCCTGCCTCAGATAGATGAGTCCAGCCAGGACTCAGTGTGCAGTGGTAGATTGCACCGCGCTTTTGATGTCTTCTCTGGCATGACAGCATCGGCCATATATTCCCTTTTTCAAAGCCGGTAGGAACATTTCCTCAGCGACAGCTGTCGCTATCTCGTAGTCCAGGCAGGGCACTTTCAACTGCAATCAGATAGGCATTGCTTTTGTACTTCTGTCAGTGTAGCACCTGCTCGGGCTATCGAACGGACGAACTGGGGTCGATATGGTGCTTTGGCCCACTTAGTGCCATGCCATCTGAATTTCAGAGCCGACACTTTGCTTGGCGATGATCTGCCCCTTCAATTGATCTGCTCGCCTACGAAGCAGTTCACCTCATGCCGGTGAGAATTTCAATCCAGCTGGGCTTTCCTCCTGTAGACATTCTCATGTGTGCATCCTTTTATGTTTTTTTCGATCTTGACAAGTCGCCGATTGCTTGTTGGTTGGTTGTGTGTGATACGTTTGTCTGTCATCTGTTGTGCCCGTTTGCGGATCAGGGGCAGATGCAAACACTGATACCTGAGGCGAAAGTTGATTTGTCCACAGATATGATGGCAAACGAGAATTGCAACGAGTGTAGTCTGGCATCGCTGATAACCATGGAGAGGATACAGACTGGTAATGGTATTGAATAAGCATCCTAGGTATGAACGGTTTGGTGTTTCAAGGTCGCAAGGTCGCAAAGGGTGTGAAATGAGGAAAGCAGATGAGAAAAGATTGAAATTGATGCACAAGTATATGTTCAACAAAGCAGAGGAAATGAGTAGGCAATGTTTTATGCAAGAAAGATGAATGCCGACATGTAGTGGTAGTGGCCAGGAGGTAATAGAACATTGTATGGAAAAGGGAGGCATAATGAAAGAAGTAAGAGGGGGTAAAGGGAGTATTAAAGGGTTTTAAGCAGATCGTGTGGTTGATGGTTGCATCTACCCATCCATCCGTCCATCCATCCATTCAAGCAACCTGCTTGACACGACACTGCCATCCGGATTCTTGACTCAATAACGGCAAGCTCGCACCCAAACACCATCCCAACTCGTTACCGTTCAATTTCTTCGCGGTCCTGACCTGCCTGCTCAGCGGCAACTCATACCCATCATGCAATAATCCCAACATGAAGTTCAAATCAAGACAGTACTCCCCTCTACCATAAAGTTCCTTCTTCGCACCTTCAATGCCGTCGAAGATTACCCAGTTACCTTCACCCGCACAGACGTTTGCCGTCAAGTCGCCCAAATCACGAAGTGTAAAGGAGTCGGGAAAGCCAAGCGGGTTGACACGGTCGTAGAAGTAAGAAAAGACATAGATATCCTCGGTGGCAAAAGTCTTCTCGAGTGAAGGTTGATGAACTCCATTGAATGAGCAAGGTCCAAGAGGACATGTAGCATCCTTATTTAATATCTTTGAAATCACACCACGACATGTGGCGGGTGAAGCTTCCTTAGGTCCAATCATAGTGACTGGGACGACATGACCAAGGGGATGATCTTCCGAGAGAGTGACGTTGATTTCGGTTCTCATGCCGGGTATGATACAGGGGTTTGTAATAGGTTTTTCAAGCCAATCAATTTTGCCATTGTTCTGGTTGTATATCGCTTCAACAATGGATTTGTGGACGGCCTGTCGGGCAGCCATGAGGCCGTAACCGAGATGAGAGTGTTGGTAGAGGGTGAATTCTCTGCCACCAAAATTGAGGACATATTTGTGCTCTCCTTCGGCCATTGTTTGCGGCGCTTCACCGCCCTTGACTTTGAATGTCGGCTCGAAAACGATTTGTGTAGAACCACCACCGAGATCAAAGATGGCAGCAGTAGGGACTTTCTCAGAAGTACCAATCTTCCCGAGGAGATAATTCGTTGTGATCCAAGCGTAAACACCTTCATCTTTACCATCCATTATTTCAACGCCACCTTTCTCTTGAGACACGACGGGGAAAGGATATACAGTCTCAAGACGTTGTCTGACGGCTTCGAGTATTTTTTGCGACATCTCTGGTCCTAGCATTCTGAGACCGGCGGTAGCTTTAACGGCGATGGGAGAGCATGATCGATATTCCTCAGGGACACTTTGGACAGCATGTTCCATTAACGGATCTAAGCTTTGAGCAGCGCCTTCGGCATCTTCTTTGAATGAACTCAAACCAGAACCACCTTTCTTCTTCTCAGTCATCTTGAATTCCTCATGTTCAAGTCCTGGCGTAGGTCCGCAGTTATTGAATCGATAAATGTGTATTCTCGAGCCAGTACTGCCGGCATCGATCATCAACGCGTACTGAATCAAAGGTTTATTTGGGTCGTATGGTTTTGTACATTTCCTTCCATCTGGCGAACCAGTCGCAGTCTCCGAACCAGCAACAGTAACGAAATTGTTACCATGACCTGACACAGATGGCAAACCCGATGACGATGATGACGATAGGATGTATATTAGAAATAGCAGAAAGGCGAAGATGCAGCCTGTTTTGAACAACCTCGTCCGCTGTGCTTGCGATGCCATATTGGCAGGATGTGATACAGTGAGGCCAGACGGAGGATTTATATTCTTGGGCGAAGAAGAGAAAGACTCCTTTTCAAGTCTGTCGCCGGTGACAGCACGGTTGCGCGAGAAGAAGGTAGTAGAGGAGGAGAAGGAAGAGGAGGACGCAACAGTTACTGATCGACGACGAGCAGCACCTCCCTTTGCAGTATTGGCAAATGTAGGAATAAAAGCGGTAGATGGGGAAGATGGTGGCATACAGGAGGTGAAGGGGAGAAAGAGATTAATAAGAGAGAAGAGAGAAGTAAAATAAGTGAAAAATATAAAGAAATAAAAAAATAAAACTCAAGATTGATTGTATGGGAGATGGTGAACCTGGACCAGGGCGAAGTCTATTCCAATTGCCAATATGCTGAAGGAATTGTGGTTGTTTTAAGTCGGTATCAGCAACATTTGGAATTGGGACAAGGGTGATATCGAGGATGAAGAGGATGATGATGAGCTATTCGTGTCTTCTTCTTCTTCTTCTTCTTCTTGACAATCGATATCTCAATCTCCTGTTGATATCTTGATGATGCGATAAATTGATATATGATCCTCAGGCACTAACTTTCCATCTTCCCCTTTTTGGCCGAAAAGATATTATGACGTAATGGCACGTGATACAGAAAGATAGACGCGGTATACGAGACAGACTGTATTTCCGCGCGGACACTTATCAACTCTGTGATCCAACCGGACGAGGTGATGCTTACGTAATAACGAAGGAGAACCTAGGAATTGATGGATGAAAGTTGATTGATTACTACTTAGCTATCTAGGTGGATAGTAACAGTATTTATGCTCGAGATAACAGGAATAAGAACAGGTGGATAAATGAGCGGATAATTGGTGCCTGAGAGGCTGTTAGAGAGTGTTGGGTAACTCTAGTAAGTGGTTCTGGACCAATATGCTCAAAAGCACGTGATCGGAGTGGTTTCTGGACCACAACTCCGCGGAGTTCTCAGGTGAGGAAGAAAGAGAGAGAGAGAGAGGGAGAAGGGGATTGAGGTTGGTGAAAAAGTCCATTCTTTTATCTTTTTAAAATAATTCATTTGAAACAATATCTGGCGGAAAATAAAGGAATAATTCAATGCCATTTGGGCTGAAGGTGTGTATATAAATTATGTTGATTGACGAGGAATGGTGCGTTGACGACTGCCGAGTCTACTAGTTGTGGTGCAGATTCGGCTGTTCAGATTTCTCCAGCTATTGGATACGGAGGCAGAGTACCTGCTATGATGGCATCAACAACAACAACAACAATCACGACGCCTCTATTGCTGCTGGCAGCTCGTAATGCGGGTAATGCTGTGCGAGGCAGGAGCTCAGTGGTATCTATGAGAAGATGCGATATGCCGTTGCTACGGAGCAATGCCGTCAGTGTCTCTCAACTACCTCCTTCTCGTCCGCCTACGCTTCGGCTCTTTCAAACTTTAGCAAGGCCGCCGGTTGTTTCACAGCCTATTGGACCAGTGAAGAATGAAGAGATTGAAGCCAGAATGGTGGCTGTGGTTAATGCGGATGGGAAATTGAGTCCACCAACATCGTTGCAGGAAGCACTCAACCAGGTAGACAGAAGGACACATCACTTGATACAGATGAGTGCAGAGACGGAAGAGCAACCTGCTGTGTGCAAGGTTATCAGCAAGAAGGATTTATACAGGAGGGAGAAGGAAAGGAAAAAACAAAAGAGTCGAGCCAAAATGAATCAATGGAAGCAATTAGAGATCAATTGGGGTACATCAAAGAACGACTTGAAACAGAAATACGCAAAAGTAAAGGAAATCTTCGACAAGGGTAAAGGAGTGGAGATTGTATTGCTGCCGAAAAAGAGAACTCAACAAGCTACGCAAGAACAAGCTGTGAACCTGTTGCGAGCCGTTAAGCTGGCCATCATCGAATTGGATGGAAAGGAAGTCAAACCGATGGATGGAGTACTGTTGGGTGATTTGCGACTGTTTGCAGCAAAAGCCAGTGAAGCTGAACTTGCTGCACGGAGAGCAGCGCAACAGGCGATGAGACCAGAAAGGGAACAGGAGGAGCAGATGAAAGAGGATAACGAACCATCTTCAACAGATACGCTGGAGACTACAACAATGGCAAATGGTGAAGGGTCGGTTGAAGGAGAGAGAGAGGGATTAACGAGAGAGCCGACCACTTCTTCGTCTCAATCTATATAGGTGGTTTTCTTTCCCCTTAACATCATCATCATCATCTTCTTCTTCTCCTTCTTCTTCCTCTTCCTCTTCCACCTCAAAATCGAGAAGATGATATGGCTTTCCGGGGACAGCCAAGGCGTCCATATTGTAGACTACAAGTTTCTCGAAGA
>JAGYHZ010000253.1:0-13260 GCA_024244195.1 Ascosphaera aggregata | reverse complement strand
TCAGGGCGGAGGAGCGATCACAGCCGATTTATGCATGGAGCAACCATACATGAAAGGACAGCCAGTAAATGTGAGATAGGGAGGAACCAGCTAAGCAGAAGCCAACAGAGAAAGGAAATGAGGTCTCGAGTCTCAAATCCAGGTCACGCATATATTATGTATTTCTTACTGTATGAAAGCGCCTTGCAAGAGGCAGCACGAAGCTTCCGGCAAGAATCCTTATCTTCAGCATCCTCGGTGATTGAGAAAAGGATTGCATTTACAACAATAACTAGATGCCATTGATCGCCGTTATTTGTCGTGTACTGTAATTCATCCAATCTTCCAGAAGGTCCAGCTAAGGTCGTCCTACTCGGTCTGCTCAGGAAACGGTGCGAGATGTGCACGCCAATGAAGTGTCACGGGCGGTATAACCTAATCCTGGTACCCTTTTTGATCGTGTATGCCTCCGTGATTCATTGTGGCTCTAGATGACTGCTCCCCATGGCGTCCTTAGCTGAGCCCGATCTGGTCTGAATACCATTTCGACATTCTTGACATGCAATGAAATCAGTTGCCAATGGTCAATTATCACATGCCAGTGGTTCAATAGCTGTGACCTGCCGTGTTTCCCTTATGATGTAGCGGAGCTCATTGATGTCGGCATTTCTGATCCAGGGGAGATACCGCAAATGAAAGAGCTTGCCTCGCAATACAGCCATAATGCCTGGGTGGAATGTCATCCGTCTGTGTATTTGGAGGAGCATGTGAACAGAGATGACTCGCAGCGATGCAATTGGCTTGCCGGTGATTCTCGTAATCTGGGGAAGAGAAAGCACCGGAGATGGTATCATTGCATGTCACTACGCAGCCTGATGTAGAAGGGTCATGATTGGACCGCTAAGTTTCGTACGAACCTGGATGCTCGCCTGCGGTACTTACCGGCAGGCCAGGTTGAGAAGGTAGTCATGGTTGTACGAGTAAATAATGATGATGCTGATAAGGTCTGAAGTTTAGAAGACAAGATGAAAAAATGACATACGTAGTTCAATCATGGGCTTCCCATCTGCGATAGTAGAACAGTAGATGCTAAGAACCAAGTATGATACCATGTTTCATATCTAGGTATAACCTCCCCGGAACTAACCCATTTACTTCAAATTCCTCCACAAGAGGTCCACCTACAAATCTTCGTCCATCGCGTCGTTATCACCCTCACTTTCGTACTCAAAGTCATGCGGCACAGGGGCCTCGTCTGCTTCGTCTTCATTCGCATCGATCTCGCTTAGCACAACGCCACCCCTCGGCCCCGGTCCTCTGTCATCCCCTCGTCTGTGTTCGCCTCCAGTGACTGTAAGTGGCATTCCCATGTTGGCTCTCGCGAGGAGATCCATCGGCGACACCATCATGCCATCTGGCAATCTGAGCATCGGTTGGGGTTGTGCTCGGTTGCCGCTGGTATCGGCGGTAGGGGCAGGTTGCGTCGTCTTTGCGCTGGACTTGAGCTCAATAATCTCACGTGGCTCGTCTGGCTCATTGTCATGGACTACCAGAATGCCACCAGTGGGTTTCTTGACAGGGACGTAGCGCTTTGATGGGAATGTGAGATACTTCAACTGGGCAGGGAGGACACGGGACATATTGTCAAGTTCATAGCCCGCCTTCTCACGCTCCGGTTTGCGCTTCTGCTCTGGAGACTTCGGAGTCTTAGGCTCTTCTTCCTTAACTCCCTTTGGTCTCTCCTCATCGATATCCATCTTGTCGTCACTTGCAGACTTCGCTTGCGCGTCTTCGCCAGCCTTCTTTCCCTTCTTAGCAGCACGTCTCTTTGCTTGCGCTGTTGTGGAGAGTACAGCAGTCTTGACCTTTCCGGGTTTCTCATCCGCCTTTGCTTTAATATCTGGCGGATAGTCAAACATGCTTGGCTTTGTGTTCGAGTGGAATTTGAACACAGGGACCTCTAACTTCTGATCGACAGCGATGACCGCGGTTGGCGAAAAGCTCAATGACAAGAAATGTGCAAGTGGGAACCAATACCAGTACTGGGTGAAGACAGCAGCGCCGATGATTCCGGGTGCATTAAGATTGCCAGTCTGTGTTTGCAGCGAAATTGTACAGTTGCGACCACCAGCATCAATAATGCCCATTGCTAGAGCACAACCGAACTTAGCCACTGGATCTTCGTGACGATTTTTGACGATCTTCTGCATCTCCTGCCTGATATGTGTGACGCGTGGGTTGAGACTCTCGTTTTGCTGAACGAGGATCATAGCAAGAGCGATCAAAGCACCCTGACGAACAAAATCGGTGGAATCCTTGAGCATAGGCTCTAGCAGTTCGACGGCGTCGGACAATCCCGTACCAGCGCAAGAGATACCCAAAGCCATGGCGGCACCGTAGCGAACGTGGGGATTGTAGGACTCGGAAAGTAGCTCGACCATACGGGGCACACTCTGGTGTTTCCTAAAGAGGATGAACCCGAGAGACATGACTGACATGCGGCGGACATCATCGTTGACATCGCTCACAGCGACGTGCAACAGCTTTCGCACAGCCTTATTGCTACCTGTGCCAGCATATGCAAGGGCAATCGTAAGAATACCACCGTAACGCAACGTAGGATTCGGTTCAGCAAGTAGACCGTTGATAAGCTCATCTGCTGCCTCGAGGCAGCCGTACATGATCAAGGCCATACCCATTGCACAACCACGGACGGTTTTATCATGCTGAGTTTCGTGAGCATACTGCACCAGATCTTCCAACACATCGTTGTTGCCGGTTCCTAGCATGATGAGACCAATAGCAATACCGATTGCTTCTCCACTGACGGCAGAATCGGCCAGTAGGACCTGTCGCAAGTCCTGATATATTTCCTGGTTGCCAGTGCCCATTCCGGCAGCACCAAGACCTAAAGCACCACCGTGCTGAATGACTTCATCTGTGGCCTTGGTGAAGTGTTCCCTGATGAGACCTAGGGCCCAATCTGCATGGTTTGCGTATATCAAACCGAATGCGTAAAGTGAGCCACCCTGTGAATAAACGGATCCAGTATTTGTGGCGGACTCTTGAGGAAGATAGGGTGCAAGCAACTTCTGTCCCTGTGATAGATTACCACGGTGAATAACACCCAAAGCGGCGGTTGCGGTGAACTTGCTCCAGTTCGTTGCTTTGCCCAGCCATTCAAGATTGTCTCTGAAAAACTGATCGCGAGTGGTACCGGCATGCATGAATCCATTCGACAACGTGACCGCGGAGTGATAGAGAGAGTTTCGTCCGTCGAGGCAGTCACGCGTCTTATCCAAGATGCCCATGTCAGATTTGTTACTCCGATACAAAAACTCAAGGTTCAGCTGGATAGAATTGAGACCCTCCAAGATGTGAGTGATGTTGGTAAATGCCTCCGAGGCTTCACTTTTGACGGACGCTTTGCTGCTTTCGTCCTGGTCATCAAGGAGACGATCAGTCTCTTGGAAGTCCTCTCCAGGTGCGTCTCTTATGGGAGATTCATCCTGGCCGGGCTCGATGATGTACTGTGTGACCTCCTGACGAACTTTACGAAGGAACTCCTGTGTGCTGTTGTCGTAAAGATCGAACGAGATCTGATAGGCGATAGCCAACGACCGTGAATCACCTTTTTCAACCAATTTGCGCAGGATATCGGAGGCCATAGAATGCTCGTTGAGATAGACAACGCATTTGGCAATGGAGAAATAGTCTGGAGATGGAAGGTCGCTGAGCAGTTCTAGTATGAGCTTGAGAATCTCATTCCGGAAGGCTCGTTCAGGAACGACACTCATGCAAATATCCAAAACATATTCCATCAATTGCTCGCCTTGGCGATCCTGACCCTCCTTCTTTGCATCTTCACTCGCTCTCACCAAAGTCCGTCTCAGCACCTCAAGATTCTTCGCTTCCACAGCCACCCCAACGACTTGCTTATACTTTTTCTCCTGATAGCACTGCTCGAATAGACGATCGATGACTGATTGTAAGTGCTGTTCCACGCCCCGTTGTAAAACGAAAGCCGTCTCCGAGGAAACCTCGGCATTGTTACCAAAAGTGCCCTCCGGAATATTTTCTTCAGGTCGGGAGAGAAGGGACTTAGATGGGGCTGTTGACTGGGAAAAAGGAGTAATCGTGGAAGATGGTCCTCCTGAAGATTTGGCATTGAAACTACCACGGGTGGCAGCAGAAGAGGAGGCTGCGGCAGATTTTGACATGGAAGATAGAGAGATGAAGGTGTCAATACATTTGGCTGCAAGAGCCCGGCGACGTCAGTAAACGAACACAAACAATATCAACGAAACCTGATGAGTAAGCTCATACATATGATAGTTTGCTCAAATTCTCCGCCGTTACCCAAATTCAAAAGCTTGCCAGCGCCGAGCGCAAATACCATACTCTCATTGTACTCTTGGAGATGGTAGTAGACCTTAGCAGCCACCAGAGAAGCGAGTTCTCTCTGAGGAAATGATTCATCTTCGCAAAGAGCCTCCCTGAAGACAGAGTAAGTGACGACGTCAGCAACTGACAGATTACCAATCGCTCTAAGGGGACATTTGAAGAGATGGAATAGCAGGAGACAGCTAAAAGTACTTACAATTGACCAACTGAGGGAGCAATTTCCACCCATAAGGAATCAACCTGCTCGTCCAGTAACTTCAAGGCAAAGACACGAAGGTCCGTATCAGGCTCCGATAGGAAGCTGATGAGACCCTCAGCTGAAACCAACCCCGGCATTCTGAGCTGTATATCAATGCGATTCTTCCTTGATCTAGCGTTCACCAATACAAGCGAGTCAAATAATCCAGACAAAGAGTGTGTCTTTTCTCCAACCTTGCTGAGCAACCTTGCAACAAGTCTATGACAGATATTGGAATGTGTTTATGGTGAAGTTCCTCAGACCGTCACCAGTTGCAGTCTATTGCTCATTGTTGCCCTTCTGGCAGTCTGCCTGACCAGAAGGTGACCCAGGTTGGAAGGTCGTCCATGAGCTTCGCTCAATTAGGTTTAGTTCGTGATGACAAATGGATTAAAGTATAGCCGAGCTCTGCGGGTAGTGTGATGTGTGACGTGTGGTGCTCTTTTGTACCGTGTAGTGTAGTAAGTAGTGTAATGCATGAATAAGGTGGTGTGTAATGTGCTTTGTACCGGGGAACGGCTGTTCCTAGCAGGGCTGAAGACAACGCGATAACCTCATCACAACGCCTAGCATTAGAGCGCAGCGTAGCGTTTTGCAACGCACCAGCTCACATTGTGTAACTGGACTCTGATGACCAGGATGTGAAGACACCAGCAGGCTATCCCAGGTGAAAACCGTTGAAGGCTATACTGAAAAGGGGGCCACACGAACGTTGAGTGTGAGATCGACTACACCGACTGTGCAGCTAGCTAGAGTCGCCAGTATCAAAATGGCTTCAGTACCGAACGTTAAATTACTGAAATCACTACCCGTGGACATAACCGCTAGATGCAATGATTCTTTCATCTTTCTGAGACGGCAGGAGAAGGAGATTGAGAAGGAGCTACAGCTTTTCCTTGATATTCAGAGCGCCGGACTACATGCACAAATATCAGGTAGTGTCCCGGACGATGCCTCTCCTTTTGCCTCAACTTCTAGTTCAATGACGTTTGAGCCTTCTCGGACCAGACATGGCACTACTGGTTTCATTATGCCTGTTCGGCAACCAGAGTCACGAAGGTTGGGACTCAACGGTGCCCGCAAGGGCGTTCTAAGAGGCATAGAGAGGCTGCTTATGGTCAAAGAGGAGGAACGGCATGTCATTGACATCGAAATCGGTAAAAGGGACGATGCTCTCGCTGACATTGACAGTCTCATATCAAGGCGTCGTAAGCTCGAGGAAAGCATGCTCAATGTCTCTCTTGAGCAAAGGCAGTCCTGTTTGAGCCAACTGGTTGATGAGAAGCAAACGTTGGAAGAGCAAATCCACCGATTAAAGGCAAAGTTAATGAATATGGAAGCAAGGCACCAGCGTCTCACTGAAGAGATTGCGGAAAGGCAGAGCTCCGCTGACTCCAGAATGTCTTCTTACAAAGCTTCAATGTCGTTGCTGGAATCGGAGTCTAGAAGCTTTCTCCGCTACCTCCCTTTTCCGCCTACACTTGTCAAGAAAGATTTGCCGCCTTTTTATGCCCTTAATCCGGCAAGGAGGACGCTAGAAATGGCTAGAGATCAATGGGGCCGCGAAAAGTCTATCCTCCGAAAGCGACAAACAAAGGTTGATGATGAGATTGATGCCTTGCATGAAGGTGGCAGCCTCTGGCAAGAAACCATGGTCATGATATACGCTTTTGAGGGGCAGTTGCGAAATGATGTTGCTTCCTCAGAGCCACAAAGGACTAGGCCAGCTTTACTTTCGGAACTTCACGAAATCATCAGAAAACTCGAAAATGCTCTTCACTTAGCAGAATTGAAACATTGGAACCTGCTCATTTGTTGCATCGGTGCAGAACTTGCTACATTCCAGGAGGCGCAAAAGCTGATGGTGGAGACTGAGGCGGAAGATAATACTCGCTATATATGCGACCATTTACTGCGGGACTCACAGAGTGGGCTTATTGAGAATGCTAAGTCAAGGCCACAAGATGGAGATTTAACGCAATCGAGGGATTGCGGAGCGGAGCAGCTGGCGGAGACAACCACGCCCTTTTTCGCCAGGAGTTCTGCCGAGATTGCGAGTGACTGCATTAGGCGGGCGGGTGAAGCCAGCGGCTTCTCAAATCCTTCATCGCGGAACTTAGACCATGACGATGAACCCGATCCTGCATGGCTCTGAAGAAGGCTATCTTGACTTTCGGTTATCGCAATAACATTGTAGATCACACGCATACTCTGAACCTTCTATTTTGAACAATGCACAAATTCCATAGCAGGCTGAAGTATACATCACTGCGAACGGCATTTACAGTCCCTGCTTTACTGATTTACATCATCTACTATGTCGCCAGGTCGGCAAATCTTGGAAGTCAGGTTTCATGAGATGTTGGAGAGTTCACGGTGAGTTGCTGGCATTTGGGCCTTACTCCACGAATTGCTCCCAATCGTACCGCTTGGGTTTTGGGGCTGTGGAACACTTATAACGTCCCCGTGGGGACAAACAGTCCTGTGACTGATGATTCGCAAGGACTGCGAATTGAACGGGACAATGCCTGCCAACTCAAGATTGACTCAGAATTAATCATCAGACCCACAAACAGCTGATATCTTCTGAGCTATGATATCGGCGCGATTCCGATAAAGGCCTCAATGGACCTCTTTACTAGTTCACGTGAAACTGGCAGTTGGGCCTGAATTCTATTCCCAAGCTGTGGCTTCAATGAGAAGCAAGAGAGGTCACTAGCATTGAATGCGTCGGCTCTTATATTACCACGAAGATACCCCAGACTGGAGCTCATGAGGGATCAGAGTAACGAGCGGAGAAAGTTCAGGGAAAAATTGAAGCAGGATGGAAAGTCCTTCCTTCAATTCCGCCTGCTATATATAAGCGCTCTCGTTCATCTATCGCCTCAATATCAGCATCTGCCTGATTAAGGCATCGTTACATTTGTGCAAATGACATCTTTTCGCTCGAGTTACCGTCCGCGAGCGTGTCGTGGTCCAAGATATACCAATCATACATACGCATCAATGATCTTCGGCCTCAAACAACCTCACTTTGTGCATTCTGAATCACCACCACTCTAAGTTGCCTTTCTGAAACAGCTACACGTGTCCCCACGAAGTTTCAATCGCCAGCTTCTGAAATAGCAAGATTAGACACGGTACATACGGCAATTCATGCATCGCTAATAACCACAGAATACGCTTACGGAAAGGCGTCCTGTGTAAAGAAGCGGGGTGGAAATCAATTGATACTCTATAACCTACTATGGCAGACACCGGCAAGTGGAGAGTAACGACAACAAGTATGCAAAGAAAAATGGAGCAACTCTATATTAATCAATTATTATAATATATACATCTATCCACAGAGTGCCAACAATGCACATTTTTGATGTTGATGTGCAAAGAGAGAAAGGGGAGATGCCTTACATGGGAGAATGAGATATAACATCTGAGGCATGACAACGTTGAACATCAAGTGAAAACCAAAAAAAAAAAAAAAATTCGTCAGCATATAAAAATTAAAAATCTTCCTTGTCCTTCTCTTCAGCAGC
The DNA here is from genome assembly GCA_024244195.1 of Ascosphaera aggregata. Taxonomy (NCBI): domain Eukaryota; kingdom Fungi; phylum Ascomycota; class Eurotiomycetes; order Onygenales; family Ascosphaeraceae; genus Ascosphaera; species Ascosphaera aggregata. The sequence goes on along the minus strand of JAGYHZ010000253.1, from coordinate 5,103 downwards.
AGCCTGACCGAGACGAGCCAACTTTGAGCGGGCGCGCAGTTCAGGACCATATTTGAAAAGGATGAAGGGAATGAATGACAGTATCGTGGCGACAACAGCGAGTATTAGACCGGCATATTGCGAGTGCACGTTGTGGAAGAATTGGCTGGCGAACAGGGGCGTGACGGCACCAAGAGTATTACGGAAGAATCCTTGGCCGGCAATCGCAGAAGAGGAGTTCTCGCCATAGCAGTCGGAGGTGTATGAATAACAGGACTCGAAGATGAAGAAGATACCGATGGCAATTGGAGCAAGGGCAATGACTGGGCCAATCCAGTGAACAAATGGATACTGTGTGAAGGAGTAGATGAAAAGGCCAATGGGAAGCATACTTCCCCCCATCATGGCACCATACAGGCGAGCCTCGGGTACACCCTTTCCTGCTTGTGCGCAAACGGACTGATACTTGCGGATCTGCCAAAAGTTGAAGACGAAGCCGAGTGTTGTGCCAATACACAATGAGATATAAGGCAGACCAGAGATACCCTCGCGCCAACCGTGATGCTCGGTGAAAGTGATAGGGATGACCGACAAGAACAGGAAGGTGATACCCCAAGCGAAAGCAATCCACAGACCGAAGACGAGCACGACAGGCTCCGTGACTAACATCTTGATGGCCTTGACGCAAGAGGTGTGGAGCATCTCCTTAACATTGTGACTCTCGAGCTCCATCGGGGACTTATAACGCTTGTCCCCGAGGGCTTCGCGGAGGACCTGAGCGCGCTTCCTTAGTGCGACACCACCACGAGTTTCCTGCAAGGTGAAGGTGACAAGAATGGCCAGAGGAATATTTGACAAGCCCTGGATACCTTGCACCCATCTCCATCCAATTTGTTGATCAATGAACCCAGCATAAATGGGCGCAGCGACCGTACCAAAAATAGCAATAAAACTGAAACTAGCCATGGGGATGGCACGCTCGGAGCTTTCATACATATCTGAGAAGGTACCGCCGACCAAGATCGTACCAACACAGCCGAACAGACCTTCTAAAACACGCAGAACGAGAATAGTTGCGATGTTTTTACCGAGCGACAGACCGATGAACGTCAACATGAAGAGGATGAAAGCGCCGGAATATATAAGCTTGCGACCGACCAATTCACAGAACGGGGCAAGGAACAATGGTGCGAGAGCGCAAGCGAAGTTGAAACAGAAAAGACCAAGTTGGCCTAGCTCAGTGGATCGTCCAAAGTCTTTCACCATGCTATTGATACCAGACGAATAAGCTGTTGTACCCAAACCGATGAATAGTGTCTGGCCGAGCAATAACATGCTGATGTATGCTTTCTTTTTGGATGGCCAATTGAAAGGGTTCTCCTTGTCACCCTCAACGAATTCGAGAACAAGGTAGTCGTTTCCCCGATCGGTTACTGTCTTGAATCTAGTGAGAGGAAAATCGAAGTCGACCTGGCTAACAGCATAGTTTGCAGTGGATGGATTGTCTTCTGCGTTAACATAGCTGCCTCCGACAATGAATCCGCGAGAGGCATCGCGCTCTCGTTCCTTTGAAGACTCGGAAGAGGCATCTTCGAAATGGTGAGGACCTGCGTTGTTGGCGCCACCTAATCCCTTGTTTTGAGGTTTGTCGACATTTGGCTGCTGACTGCCATCGTTGTTACCGGCCCCGGCGTACGACATGGCTATGTGGTTGTGAGGCGGCTAAGATAATTAGATTAAAGGCGAAACAGCTCTCACAAAGGTGGAGGTGAGTGTGGAGAAAGACTTTTCTATGAGATATTATATCTCTTAGGGCGTTGAGCAGTGGTGCTAATTTGATTCCCTTCCCATTCCGCGACTCTGCCAACTTATATAGGTCCCTGTAATGTCTTTCTTTTTGGTCGCACACTCGTCATGGGCGCGAACTGGCATGTCCAGAAAAATTGGCCGGCTGCGATGAAAGCTAGTTTGCCGTTTATGGGAACGCCGGTAACCAGGTTCCGCTCCGGCCACTCCAAGTTGGGCGTGGCGGAGGACAAACTTTCGGCTTCAAAGTCTGCCAGTATTCAGGCTAATCCTGATTTGGTAAGTTTGAAGAAGGTTCAGCTGGCAGTCAATTATGACACGAAGGCCGTACTGACACTCAGTCTTTCGTGAGATCCCGCTTCGGACAGCGCCATCATGGGCAGAAGGGAAGATCCACTTGTTCGTCTTGAATTCATTTCAATGACGTCTGCCTAATGGCCTTTGGTAACTATGATCCTTCGGTGGTGATGCCGGCGGAATGCCTGACAAGGTCTCGCTAGTGTAAATCTGTGGGATTGCCAGCATATGGAGGCCGCATTGATGGCGATTTTCGTTGAGAGACACGTGTTGGCAGAAGCTTCACATCATTGGGAATATGATGGGTCGAATAGAAGACCAATTAACATTGACGACATTGCAATTGTGATTGGCACGTTGGCCTCCCACGCTACTCCCGGTTTTACACCTAGTTCTAGGTACACGGTAGAGGTGTCCCGTAAATCTATCGGTCGAGTCCGCCTTGCGGACTTCATATGATCCAAGCGACTCTACGATCGAGAGCTGGCAGACCAAGCGAATCCTTTCTACCGCTGCATTGATGGTACCTCGTATGTTCCTTGCTGCACCCGTTATCTCGTGAAACTTCACTACCACTTTTTTCAGTGATTGTGGATATGGCAGTGGTTAAAGGCGTGATTTAGCGCAGTTCTCTGTTGCCGTTGTGTCTGCTGAACCGGTCAATGTCCTCTCTGAGAGGCTTTCCGAAAAGCTCATCCGCTTTCATCACAAGGGTGTTGCTTCTGTCCTGGTTGAAAAGTCCAATAGACTTCCTAATTCCCTCCAACAAGATGGAACGACGTTCGCAGTCATCAATCTTGACATGACTCTGTGCAGACAGTCCCACATGCCAGGAAACATTCTGCATTCGAGCCTTACCTCTCAAGCTCCCTGCTAAGCCTCGTTTCTACCGCGGTGCTAACTTCAGTTCCTCGTAAACTAGCGAGAGTTCCGCACATAGGAACGGGCAGGTGGATCCACGCCGTTCCGATGGGCATAGGCTGAAATTGGTTTTGAGTGCTTCAACTTTGCACCACGACCTAATCAACCGATCCTTCTTTTCGTTCCTCAATTATCCTCAGCTGGCGCGGGCCGCTTCCGTGTCACGTGGTTGCCGCAATGTCTAGCTCGCTAATATGACTTCATCCTCCCACCACCTGTCAAAATGCGTTTTGATTCTATTATTCGGTGGTTGTATCATAACACGTGGGTGGCGCACTTCTCTACCATCAAGTGTGAAATAGCCAAAGTGCTCCGCCACGCCCATTCTATGGATTGGCGCAGAATGTCTTTCCCTGTCGTCATGCTCGACCAAGGATTCACGTGCCATCGGCCGAGCTTGAACTGGAAGAAGGCTCAAAGTGGCCATTTCAAAGAATTTCGTTTTTCTGAACCATGCTGGTCATGATCCACCTGCGTAGTTCTCGGCCCACGGAGGTGAGGGAGTGCACTGCTTTTGGTAAATCGACGCTCATTGCGTTCATCACACTTTATCAGCCTTGTCGCATAGCTTTTACCGGCTCATCGACGATACGTACGGACTGGCTTGCTGTGCTTAACGGGAGAGGAAGTCATCCTCATATCTTCAGTCGCAGTGGTGCCAGAATACCTGCATATCCTGTTGACGCAGTGTTTCTTGAAGAGCCAATCCACTCTGTCAAAGACCGTTGGTCACGATACAAGTGTCTCTCATGAGAATGTCTTCCAAGGGCTACAAAATCGAGCGCAAAGATGTACGGTCAATTGAGGTATGAGATCAGGCGGAAAGCTACTCCCGTCTATGGCGTAACGGTACTTGTTTTTCCTTTTGCTTACAGGCACTGCAGAAAATTTATTCCAAGTCCAACCATGCAATGTGTGGGACCTTGAGAAAAAAAAGGTGGTCTCACGGCACCCAATCCGAGAGCTACCTAATCGACTTTGTCTCACCATATAGGGGTAAGCTTTGCCCTACCCTGCCACGTCTGGTTGAAATTTGGTTCGCTGGCTGTGCTTGGGTTTGAGGTGCCATGCGCTAAAATCACCGAACCTCGGAAAGCCAGTTTTCTGGCACCGACTAGGAGGCCGGGTGTTAGATAATATGTCTTGATTGCACAATTGTTTTGAGACTTCACACACCATACCGCCTCAGCTCGCCGACGAATGTCCATCCATCCTTCAATAACTCTTGAGTATTGGAATATGCCAACGGTGGATATTATCACAGATGACGACTTCATTGAGAGTGAGACATCTTCCATGATGGCATTGAGTTTGGCGTGAACACATGATGCTCCTTGCATTGACTGATTGTTTCCACGAATGAGCATGAAGGCGCATCTAGAATTTGCTCAGCCCAACTTCCGCCTTTGTTTTTTTGGGTGAACGAATCATGGAACGGCAACCGAAGCTGTCGACGCTGTCCCGTTGCTTTGCGCAACGAACACCTTCGATCTCTGAAGAGGATCCGATTCCCAAATCACCATATCGCTCACCCTGCATATAGGTTTTCCAAGACCAGGGTTGGTTGCAGCTGTCATGATTTGAACGCTTGCAAAAACTCTTGCCAGGACGATTGCGATGGTTGGATCGTAATGGGTTCTCTACCTTCACAGATGGAGTTCTCTCACGGTACTTCAGTGTCCCTACAGCTAGGACGTCAAGGTACAGTGTCGTACGGATATTCGCTTTTGCGAATTACATGTCAACAAAGCCCGCATATGCTTCAACGAGCCCACCAATACTAGAGCGCTTTTTAGTTCTTATTGTTGTTGGTATCTGCTGGCCTGACTAGGAGATTGTCGTTTGCAATCAGTGGCTAATCATGAGCAATCGGTAACTCAGGAGTCAATAAGCTCCAAAATTCTTCATGCTGCATGCTCCACATTGCAACTGCCTGATTAGAGGGAATCGCGACCTGGCCTGCTTTAGCCCGCCCTGCCCTGCCTCTCCCTCAAAGTCACACTGTGTTGGAACGGTCTACATCATATGCATCTGAATGCACGTTCCAATATAGTGGAATGAGAGGTCCTGTCCTTTCAACGATTAAAGGTGAGGCTAGGC
>JAGYHZ010000252.1:0-13305 GCA_024244195.1 Ascosphaera aggregata | reverse complement strand
GTGGAACGGTGAAAGTGGGCAAAGGGAAAATGGTGCTGGAGTGAGGGCGAAGAAACAAGCGGCATCGTAGGATGAACACTGCCTTCGAACGGAAGGATGGGGGAGGGGGAAAGGGGTCTACCCGGCCACTCAACTCAGTCGAGGGCCGGATTCCATTATTTTGGCGAGTGTGATGCTAGGGGCAAATTGCAAAGAAACAATAGAAAAGAGAGAGCATAGCAAAGAGACGAGCACGATTAATTCATCATGCCTAACGCTCGTCCTTGCGCCATCTCATTCGCTCCGCTTTGTGAGTCTGACCATTAATCTGATCAATGACACATTTCACCTCGAACCACAGACCTGTTTTGCATTGTGTCGTATGTTCATTATGATACGACCGTAGTTCCGGCTATCCCTACCTGTTGGGCTCACATACCGCTTCCAGGAGCTAGCGCCCTTTGACGCTTGACTTGCTCACGAGCCCAACGAGTAGTGTCAATCGTGCGAGGGCCAAAGTCTCTGTTGGTACGGGCTTCCCGGATGAGGTTGGTGATGAAATCGTTGCGGAAGAGCGTTGAGAATTCACCTTGAGGGAAAGCTTCGGCGATATCACTGCGCGGATTAGCTTCATACCCAGATACGTCACATCCCGTTAGAATTGGAGGAAGTACTTACCCGATAACGCCCATGGCTGCTCTGAACAGGCTCTCGCTGCGGTTGGTACCCTGTTCAATGAGTTGAAGTAATTGGAATATAGATTCAATGTAAGGCTGCAACATGGACACTGCATCATAAATGTCATCAGTATTGCTTCACAAGCGGTGGATAATGGTGACTAGCTTTACCTTGTGGAGTTCCCTTGTAGGCAAGTAGAATGCCGCCCCAAGCGTCTAAGATGCCCTCGCGAAGAGAGACCACGTAGTCAAGCACGTCAAAGGAGACGTCAGGCGTAGCAGTAACGCCGGAGGCTTGAGTAAGAACCTGTGCAACGACAGGGAGGTAAGGATCAAAGCCAGTGCCAATGGCCTGAGCAACGTCACCAAAAGTCTCAAGAATAGCAGGCTTCAATCCCTGGCTGAGTGCTGGGTTGCGAAGGTTGTTCAAAAGATGATTCATGAAAGCATCACAGTATGGCTGAACCTTTTCATTCAACGCACGGACGATATCGCTGACCAAACCGATGGCCATGGAAGAAAGACCGGGCTCACCCTGGTTGCTTAGGGCGCCGTATAAAAATGGAGTGAAGGCTTCCATGTACACAAGGAAGTCACCCTCCAAAGCATTGGCCATGGCACCGATGGTGGCAAAGACAGTATCTGGCACACTTGACTTGGGGGGGACGGTTGAGAGGACTTGGAAAAGGACCGTCATGATGGCGTGAGCCTGAGGCTTGATTTCAACCTCTAGGCGCTGAATGATGGCAAGGAGGACGCTGGACAAGCTGGTTTGCATTTCTTCCAAAACGATGCGATCCTCAACGCTGACAACTTGCTGTTGCATACTAACGGTGACATTAAGCCGTTCCAGGATAACCTCGGAAAGTTTGGCAATGACAGGGAGACCATCATTGGCGGAGTTGCTGACAAAGGAGTTCAAGACCTCATATGCTGCCGTGCGAAGGTGATTATCAGTGTCGTTTCTCTCAGTAAGCTGAAGCACGGATGTAACGCTGTCCCCAAAGTGTTTCGAGAGGGGGTTAGTATCAGCACCGATGTCACCGGCGAATCGGTCAGTGAGATTCATTAACGCCCAGCAGCACGAGCCGGCTATCTTGGGCGAGCTAGCAAGACCATGGAATAGACAAGAGATAAGGGGCTGCAAGTGAGTCTCCGGGTCAATGGAATCGGAGCAGAAATCGCAGATGCGACCGAGGGCGTAGGCCGAAGAGTCCCTCACGTGAACTTGCTGGTCGGTCATCATGTTGATCAGGACGGGGAGTGCCTGCTTAACGAGGGGGTCGAGAGTCTGGACATCGGGTCCGTCCATGATGGCACCAAATGAGGAGACGGCGGCATCGCGATAATGCCAGTTGTCATTCCTCAGATTGGCTTCGACAAACTCGAGGACAGGAGGAATCACCTCGTTGCTGACACACTGTGAGTATAGTTGCAGAGCCTGGTAGGCAGCGCGAGACACGTCATAATCGTCGTCAGAGGCATCCTCATCTTGAGTGGTCATGAGTTGCAGGAGGACAGGAATAACCTCTCGGCAAGCAATGCGTGCGAAATTGAAGAATGGTCGGATTTCTGTTGAGCCGTCGGCTTGGGCCTATGGACATGTTAGCTAACCGTGCAGTCGATACTTTGGCATTTTGGATGTGACGAACCACGGCGTTGTCATCTTCGATGGCAATCTCTTCCTCACACACGGTGCACCAGAATTCAATAGCAAGCTTAGCGACCTCTTCTTCCTCGTGTTTCATACCCAAAATTGTGAGGCCAAAAAGAGCCTTCTCCATGTAGAATTGCATTTTGTCGTAATACAAACTCATGATGCGATTGAGACAACCGAAGGCACCGCTTTGTATTCTCGAATCTTTCGCCTGTGTGGCCTCGCAGACGACCTGCATGATGTAATTGCGCTCGCCTTCGTTTTCAAAGTTGGAACGAACAAATTCCATAGCGTCGCTCAGAGCTATGATAGCGGATACTCTAACATCGTTGTTAGGTTCCTCCTTCCTCGCGCCTTGAACGACTGCGGTAAGGATAGCATTTGAGTGCAGACTCAATTTTCGACGAAGATCTGGCTCTTCAGAGGCGCAGATAAAACCTATGGTTGCCAAGGAAGCCTGCTTAAGATGATCGCCTCCCTGGCTGACATTCTGCACCAGGGACGACATCAATTCTGGCCATTCATCGCGAGCAAGTTCAATTGCAGCAATAGAAGCAATAAATTGAGCAGCAGATTGACCAGCGCGACCGTCATTAGATCCAAGAGTTTTGAAGGCAAGCTCCTTGATGCCCTGCTTGAGCTGAGGATCAAGCTCCAGAGCCCATCGTGCTTGCACTTGCTGAAGTTTGGTAGCATCTTTAAAAGAAAAGGCGTTCTTTAAAGCGAGACCAGCGGCAGTTCTGATGTGAGGAGCAGCATTTTCATTGGCAAGTTCGCCAGCAAGAGTGGTAAGGTAGGCAGGCTATATTTCCACGGTAGTCAGCAAGCGTAAACACTAATGAACGGGATGTGGCAACTTTCCACGCGCCCATCATTAGGAATTCCACATCTTCACTCATGACCGATGGACGTCGAGAACAAGCTAACTCAAGTGCAGAGATGGACGTACAAAGTTGGTATCAGCAGCATGTGCCAACTGCTTCTCGGCTTCCGAACGAATGTTGGCATCTATAAATTCAAAAGAGGCAGAGTTTAATATTTGCAGCCTTTCACAGTCACCCTAACCAGTTTATCGAGCATAACGATTCTCACCTGGAGAAAGAGTTCCCTCCAACACCTGATTCACATCCATGATTGGCGTCTAGGACGGTAGTCCAGTGAACCTCCACAACACGACCGTCGGATGCCGTTCCTCAGGGAATAGATACAGCGATTGTTCAGCAATTTAAGATTCCTCGCAAAAAGTTGAGTTGCGTCTTAGATGCAGCAAAATGATCTCTAAACACCCAAGTCAGTCAATGCTGCTTACCCGAGCTTAACACAGCGTTTGTTGACTGCACAGGCCCCGTGGCCCCGCGCCAGACCAAAGAATTGCGCTAGCCCTATTCAAAGGGGAAGATAGATGAGGTCAGAGGCTGCAGATGCGACACATACCTTCAGCTGTCAGACCAAGAACCGCTCAGCAAACTTGCTTTAGGGAGTGTATAATAAATCTGAAGTGAGTAACCCTTGTTAACAAGGCAGTGAGGATACTAATCACTTGTGCGCCGTCAAGAGAGGGAGTAGAGCAAAAGAAAGAAAGGACGTCTTGTCGTTGTTTGGGTTTCTTTTCCTCTTCTTCTTTTTTAGTCGAAGTTTGGGAGGCGGACGGCGATTGACGAATCGTTCGTTGACGGGGCGGCGGGTTACATAATACTGTGTCGTGGGAGATGATATAAAACGAATTATGAAATGATTAGTGTGTATAATAAATAAGCCCCTGTGCATATACCTCTTTAAAAATTACTGTACAACATTACTGTCGAGTATTAATTACAGATTTAATGCAGCTGTGTGTATATAATATTTAGCATGCTTAAGAAATTACTAAATTACTCTAAAAACAGCTATTCAGTACTCATTAACGTATCGCCTTCACTACAAAACAATATTTATATGATGGAATGACAATACAAACAGGTTGTATTGTCGTATAAAATGAGTACTCAACTGAGAGTGTAATGAAATCAACCTTGCATCACATCTCATCAAGAATTGTACGGCAATCAGATGGCTCTTCATATTGTTGATATTCTTAGTATGATACTGGCAGCACGCCTTCATGGTAGATTTGCCGGTAGTCAGCTATTCACATTTCCCTCCTTTTTTTGAGACAGTGTCAAATATCCGATAACATCTGCAGTCCGCCGACAGTATACATATCACCTGTCGTCCCTCATATCTGCTAACTTCTAATTTGGCTGCTTCAAATCCCTGATCAGAAGCAAAGGTGTGACGAACGAACTCAGCATGGCCCCCCTCTGCCGTCAACGGCGGCCATGCAGTCGGCCCTATATCTCTCGTTTTTCCTGTACTTAAACTTCTGAAAGTCAAAGTATAGCCCTGGGCACCATTATCAATGTATGACAATTGCATAAGGTGCGTTGACTTCCTGTCGGTATCGTCTCGCCATAAAAGCAGGATGGTGCCGTCGTCGAGAAGTTTGAACGTCAGAATTGTACCAGAACCAAAGCTGGTACTAGCCAGCGATACTGACTTTGTAATATTCTTTCCATCTTTCGTGGCGAGCATAACCCGATACAGATGGACTAATTACCATTAGCATTCCGTTCTGAAGTGCCCGATTGAGAGACAGTCTCTAACTCACATGTATCGGGTGATGACCTGAGTCTAGTTGCAATATAAACTGATGGTACTGGTGTGCCACCTAGGATCTTGATTTGCCGTCAATGACTAGCCCAAAACAGTAGCGATTGTGAATGGACGAACCTCATAGTTCATAATCATGTCGCTGACGGCACTGTCACAATCCGCCGGTACCTCCAAGGGGCAACGGTGGTAGAATTTCTTCCGTTGCGCATCTGCGATTTGCCGCATAACCACGTCAAATTGAGAACTGAGTCGACTCGTCAGATCGTTCAGGAATGGTAGCGACGTGTCCGATTCACCCTTCTCCTGCAGTTGCTTCTCATGATTTGACAGAGCCTGCTTGTATTTCTCATAAAAGGTGCCATTCGCCTCTGTTCTAATATCCCATCGTTGAGATCCGAGTGCAGTCTGTCCCGCAGGCTGCAGGTAGCTTCGCAAACAGCTCTTTCTCAGTGGTCCTAATAGATACTTCAAAGTAGAGCTATAGTCAATACTATCGCTCTTCTCCATCAAATCCTGGGATGTTTGTGACAAGGGTTCTGCCACCTGCAGATCAATCTGAAGCTTGAGCCATTTTGAGAATGCAGTGAATCCACGAAGTTCATTGCTGCTGTGAATCATGACCTTGTGTGAGAGGATTGTGAGAACATCAATAGTCTCCTGACAAGCCTGAAGGTTATCTGTCCAAAGCCCAAGGGTAGCGCTGAGTTTGTGAAACTTGGAAAGACCGATCAACGTATTCAGATGAATACTTGCTCGTTCTAATGCAGGTAGTAAACAGTCATGAGTATATTTTCGTATTGATTCATAACCAGTGCTAACAGTTTTATCCCATCGTTTATGACCCTGTGTTTGTCAGTTCCAATACTCTGTTCGCTGAAGAAATGAGACCGTCACTCACTCGATCTCCGAGAGTATCTACCAAAAAATCCCTAAGAGGCTCCCAACAATCCCCGGTCACGACAAGGTGGTATGCCGCAGTTATGAAGTCGCATCCCAGTTTATCATCGAGATCCATATTGACACTCCGCAGGAAGCGTCCCGTGAGTTCCTGCGTATTCTTCCACTCCAGCTGTATCTGCGTTTGCACCTGCTTGATATAACGAAGCAAGTTCTGTAGTTGTGTGATCTTTGACGCCAGTAGCGACAAGTACCTGCCGGACACTGTTATGAAATTGAGGTCAGAGACAACCAACCGAAGTTGATTATTCTCAGGTAAGTGATAGAGAAGCGAACGTGTGGATGTTAGCGGATGGGAGGCATGGGCTATTGGGACAGCCTGCATCGATGGCTTGAGCGAATCTTTGACATTCACCGCGCCGATGTCGAAGCAGTTGTAAATTTTTAGATCTATAGTGCCATCGGTATGAGCGACTAGCAGAACATCAACCGTATCACCCAATTCCTTTTTCCCGTGAAATATTGAATCAATGGAGCTTCTGGAACTGAAAACATCCTGACTGATGTCTTGTTAGAAGCGTCTTGTGCAAAATTGGTAAGGTAGAGCACCTACTCGTCGTGCGTAGACGGCAGCGTACTTAGCTTTGGCAATGAGGCCTCAATGTCTAATAGCATTAATTCTCTCGGTAAATCGCCTTTCAGCTGCCTCAGGTCAGAGATTTTCGCCTCACATGACAGAAGAGACTCGAGTGTTACATCCCCAGAGCTATCCCTGAGGACATCCAGTGAACCCGCTTCGTCAGTGAAATTGGTTGTCCAGCCAAGGCAGGATGGAACAGAATTTGTGCTCTCTTCGCCAGATCCCGCTACAGGACCGCATGCCAAATGGTGCACCGTCTTTGCACTTGTTGTACTAATAATTCGTAAGGTATTGTCTGAGCAGACAACAGCCAAATATTTGCCTGTCACAATTGTTAGTGCGATGCAGTAGAAAAGTGCCGTTTTCGCCGGTCTGGTGAATGTTACTCCATACCATCCGGCTTCCATGCGATGGCCTTGACTTCTCGTGTTTCCCCCCCATCGTCGTTGTCGTAATTGTCATCGTCCTCATCATTGTCCACTGGACCAATCTTAGGCGTCCCATAAGCGCCACCTAAGACATGTTGTCCATTCAACCTGTAAACATTGACCTGCTCATCGACGGACGTGACAGCAATCAGATTCATAGACGGGCAATATGTGAAACCGCCTGGTTTGCATCGCTTAGACAACTTCTTTTCCGAGACTTGCGTAAGCCATACTGGATCCGTAGATGAGCGTGATGGCTCTGACGGCGCAGTCATCATGCTCCCTTATGCTCTCAGGAGTCGAATCAAATCTGTAAGATTCTCAGGAGACGTGTGCATCAATATGGGCTTCCTGTGAGCCAACGGTTCAACTCGAACACTCCAAAGGCACGATTTTGAGAAATAGTAGGCTATATCTCTTCAAACAGTCATCGAGAACCGTACCAGACTCGGGAAAGTATCTTCCAAGTGTTTAGCAATCTGGGTATAACTGATCCCATTGTCGAATGATCGACAACCCCAGCACCTACATACACATACAACTTGCGTTACTTTTTGCCGCGATGCTGGATTATGTTCACGACGCGGTTACCGGAGTCGCGAAATAAACCGCGAGCCAGCCTTACTTCATTAGTTGACTTCAAGAGGAATAACTAGCAATCAATGATATGTGAGGGTATCTCAAAATGCTCCAGTATGGTCAAATCGAAAAGCAACAAGAAAAAAACCAATGAGATCCATGACAAGATGCTTCAACGGAATTCCACCACCATATTCTGACGCGACTGCTGGAGCCATCCACGGGCTCGACCCCTTCCCTAACCGTACGCTTCATGTGGAGTAGCCAATGGCCGGCATTGGTACCTCTTTCAATCCTGGTGATTGGATTGAGATCTCATCTCTGAATGAGCACGTTATCGACCCTAGCCCAAACATCTGGTCTCTGCGGACCGCACCAGCCAACACAACAGTTTCCTGGCTGTTGTTACACTCAGCCACACCGTGCGCTCGAAGATTGAGAAGTTGGTTGGAAGTGCAATTCAAGCTAGCATCATGATGTTGATTAGGCCAGAGGTTGTCGGTCAGGAGAGTCTCATTCTCATGTTCAAAGGTCGAGGCGGATGTCATCGACTCATATGATGCCGTCCCTTCTCGTGAGCAGCCGAGATTTCCAGCTCCGCAGGGAGAGCCCAACCGCGCTGTGGCCAGAATGGAGTCCTCTGGGCTCGTCGGCTCCTCCTTATTCCGGTCCAGAGCTCTAGCTCTGATATGGCCTGTTAGTTCCTGAGGTGGCCGGCCTCTCCTTCTCAGAGCCGAATGCTTTGTTTCTGCCAGATGCTCCAGCTTCTGCCTGAGTTGTCCATGTCCAACATGGAAATGTCCGTGTCTCACAGCAGCACCTTTTTCATCTTCGCGCCATGACTTCGTGAAGATATTAGAGAGGTGTCTCACGCCTTTACCCTCTTCCCAATCGTGGGTACAACGATTCTCAGCTAGTGTCATTCGTGATTTTTTCTTTTTCGACGAGGACTCTGGCCTCCTATGGATGTTCAAAAGACGACGCTTTTCGCTTTCTGCAGCTTTCCCATGTGGTCTAGCACGGGGTCTACTGTGTACGAGCGCGGTTTTGAGTGGCCCCATTTGGAATGCAGAGCGGAGTTTTTTCGTCTTTGAGGTATGATTGGGCGCAGGCTCCGCCACGGACGATTTCTCAGCACTACATGCTGTTGGCTCATTGGTCTCATTGTATTGTTTATATTGACAATCTGCCGTCATAGAGGGGCACTGCTCATTGCTGACAATCTGTTCACTCCCATGCATCACTCCCCTCATCCTGGGTTGTGTGATGTCGCCTCCGGCTAAGCGTGCTGGCGCTGTCAAGGGTCTTAGAAGAGAGCAAGTCTGACTTTGTCGGATGCAGTCCAGTTGAGGTATATCTCGGCCTGTAATCAGATGGATTAATTGCTTCGATTCCGACTCATCCTTTCCAACAAATTTCCGACCAGTGAAATCACCACGTTGGTCGTCGGGAGCAGCTGGCAGAAGAATGGGGACATCCAAAACATTAATTCGTTGACCTGGAAGCAGAGGACAAGATACCGTAGATGGCTCCTGGGGGTTATGGAAGTCAATGTCGCCATCGAGCACATACTGCGGTCCACACCGTTAGCACCCTTCTTGCACGGTATGGGCGGATGATGAGGGGAAAATCAACCTACATAATACCAATAAGTCGCCCCCATTTTCAAGCCCTTCTCGCCAACAACATGACCATCTAATGTCTTCGAAGCCGCCTTGCAGACGATTTCCGTCGGACAGCCCTTCCAGTAACCGCGGCCACAACGATTGTCCCTCTCCATCTTGAAGGGACTTGTGAACTTGTCCCATGATCCATACAAGTCCACAGAAGCGATGCTCCTCGTCGTAAGACTGTATTTGGCTGATATGTTAGCATTGTATATCTCCAAAACATGTAAAGAGGAGCCTTACACTGTAAACGTGAGGTACGTGGTAGAGGGTGAAGACATGCTGGTGGTAATCTTTACGAGTCGCCGTTTGAGGCTTAGCAGGTCCAAGGGAATTGCAATGCTCAGCGGCAACGAATGGTTGCAGCAACGATAGCGGCAAGAATTGGTGAACTTGCGAAGATCAAATAACTTTAGTATGCTGAAGCTTGGTCTCAGCGGATGTTCGGCAGGTAATGGAAACGACGTTCTGCTATTCAGACACACGGATAAAGACACGAGCCTGCGACAGTCTGCAGCATCGCACAGCCAAGGATATCGTGATACCCGGACTTCTTCAAAAGATAACTTGTCTGATGGGACAGCCGATGGGACAGCCCAAAAAAGGTGTGTCCTACGTTAGGAGCAGCATTGATGGTATTGGTATAAAAGCAACCTCGTACTTGGATTTCCTCCTAGTGAACCGTGAGCACAAGTGCCTTCTGACAAGGATTCCGGCGAGAACCAAAAACGCCTGATTCAGAACCTTGCAGATTGGAGGAGATAGGGGCACCGAAGCCCGCTCGCTTTGGCACTCTCCGTTTGTAGATTGAAGGCTCGTATCCGTGAGTTTTCTTGACCACAAAAGCTTAGCTAGGGGATGGCGGCGGCAGTGAAAGTTTCGGATATGCTGTTGCACGGGCTATGGTGGGGTTGATAGAGTAATAGCGCTTGTCTTAAGTATTAGTGTACACGCTTGCAAAGGACGGCATAGCATGTGCATGGAAGCTCGTCCTGAAGGTGCATGAGCTGATAATCGTAACTTAGCTAGCTTGGCAAGCAAGGCGAGACGATGTGAAGTAGGAGAACGACTTGGACAACTTGAACGAACTTGTTGCAACCCTTTCTTGGCCAAGGTCATGGTGACCCATTGAACCAAGGCTCCCTCCCATGCCATGCCATACGACTCATGGTTTTCCCCGCGGCACTCAGCATCAATCTTCCAGACTCTGCTGTTCCATACAAAGGGTTGTGCCTGAGAATGAATCCTGGAGTTTGAAGATGCCGTTCCGAGAAGGTGTGCTGTTTTCCACGGCAAGTCTGCCGCGAAATTCAATCGGCTCCCCAGTCCCCTGAGAGCCGTTGCGACAGTAGCCTTAACGTGCTAGCTTTCTGGATTTCCGAGCCAAGGTTGGCGATCATGGAGAACCACATTTATTCCCGACATCATGTCTCTCCGCACTGTTTGCGCAATCTGATCGAAAGTCCATTGGCTGCGCGTCCGGGCAAGACACCCAATCGCCCTGATGTTTGAGATTAACTATCGCGCCGTTATGAAAGGACCACGAATCCCTTCTTGGCTGGACGGACCATGTCTAAGGAAGCGAGAGTGCCAATCGAATGGCTGATGCAAAACGATTCCGTATGCCGGAGCGGATGAAAGTCCTGTTTAACGTTCCATCTCAGGGATTTCAAAAGATGGATATGGATGGTCAACACCAATGAAGACGTTCTTATCACTCTGACCTCATATATTATACCACTCAGCCTTAACAGGTGGGTACGCCTTATCTTGACGATCAGACTGTTCTGATTCACGCTGTTCGGCCATGCCGTCACAGTACCGATAGGATGCAGATAATTTCCAATCCCTTTGGTTAAGGGAAGATCGAGGAGATAACGCATCGTCTTGGCTCACATATTACAAGGACCATGAGATGCGCAAGATTATGAGGAGCGCTATGGGGATTGTCATCTTGCTCTCTTTCAAGAATTTTCAAGGTTGGGCATGGGGTAGGGAAATGCTCTGACCCAGTTATGCCCTGTTATCACGACGAATTCATCAAACCGGTTCTTTTACTCTCTTAACCGTCGGCAATGAGAAGAAACATGCAAAGATGCTGCGAGCCATTTAACAACTGCTTTTCAACAATACCGAGAAACATAGGGGCAGGAAAGATCGAACCTACAATCCTCAACGAACAAAGCAATGTTGCGAATCCCCGAAGGGTTTACTCGGCTCAATCGCACGCAGGACTAGTTACTACCCCATTCGAAGTAAGGGGTATCTAGCCACTGGATTTTTTTACGATTGATATGGCAAACAAAGCGTGGTTGAATTGGATTTACCATTACGATATGAGCATCTGCCCGCAATTGACGTACGCGCACCTCTTTACTCCTCTAATATCTCTCTGGCTGTTCGGGGGCCAACCACCAGTATGTGAATGTTGACCATAGGTCGCTATTCCATAGGTATATGGGACAGACGCTTGGTTATCTGCCTGACGGTGCTTGAACTCGTTGAATGGGCTGTTCTAAGTGATTTTAGAGCTGGCCCCTTTGGGCGGGAAAACCTGATTGTTGCCAATTGATACGAGGCAGTACATGTCATTTAAAGGTGACCATTGAACTCCGATCCTTTTCGCTTGCTGTTTCATTGCCCGATACGGAGCGAAACTTTTTGATGCTGCTGTTACTGCTGCCGGTTCCTACGTGCGTCTACCAGAAGACACGAAGACACCGAGAAATTGGAAGTTGGGTCTGTCTGTTTGGACAGGGATTTCTTTCGGACAATGCATCATCACTCTTTCTTTTCTTTTCTTTTCTTTTTTCTTCTTCTCCCAGCAGATGGATCCAACTCCCACCGAGATCTGGAGAATTGATGGGGGTTGCGCCGATCTCGTGATTGCGATTCCCTTGGGCAAATGGGGAATGTCTCCTCATTCTTCTCGCATTAAGCGTCATCGCATGAAGTCTCCTCCCATGGCGGTCATGTGTCAGAACTTTTCGCCCAGCGAGGCTCATAGTGGCAGGACGTGTGTATTCACAGTCAGAATAAGTTATTGCGGAGTGCGCAGTCCCCGACGTGAAATCTCCAAGTTGACTAGGCAAACAAAACCCAGAACTGCGCCGAGTGAACTCACTTACTGGTGTGCTCGCTTTAACGGGTACTTGGATCGAAATACGTGATGGACGTCTGAATGAGTTGATGACGAACCACAAGGTTGATTGGCACGCGGATGTTGGGATCCAAGAACTCTCGACTTGCGAATAAAAATAACAAAGGAATGATATCGGTGGGCAGCATACAGTCCCATTCCCCCTCCCCACCAAAAAAAAAAAAAAAAGGAACAATGAATAACGATAAAAGTAAAAAGATACGCTCGCTCCCTCGCTTTACGTACTTCTTCATGATAATTATGCGGGAAATATCCGAGAAGTGGGTTATCTCCAAGACAGACCGAGAAGCAAGAGAAACAAGAATAGACGGACAGACCAAAACCAATTGGGCGGGAGATATATGTAGGTACTTACAAACACGACACCACTGTTCTTCAATTCATTCCTGTTGCAAAATCATACTCAGTCAGCGCGCAACATGATCTGGGTGCATTCATGGGGTGGCTTGGAGTTGGCTTTTTATATAATCTCGTTTTTTTTTTCCAAGCATGTTCATGGCTGGGGATTAAGGAGTGGTGGGAGGAAAGATTTACACTAGAATGAAGTATACCACGTAGCGTTTCTTCTCGCATTTGGGTGGACAATCATTGCTACTTGGTCTGACTCGAAGTTGTGTACACACGGGCGGGCAAGCAAGCAAGCAAGCAAGCATTCTCTTCTTCTTCTTCTTCTTCTACTTCTACTTCTCAGCAGCTTATCACAGCCAATTCATCTTGAGTGATGAAGTCAACCCGAATGCAGAACGAGGAGGAAAAAAGGGGCGGGGGTGAACAACCGTACCAGATGGAGAGAAGCCGCTTAGAAGGGGGAGAAGAAGAAGAAGAAGAGGAGGAGGAGGGATCAGATATTGAGGTCTCTGTTTGACGGGCATGGATGATCGAATGAGTAGATACTATTAATGATTGAATTAAAAAACTTAGAGGGGGATATTGAAACGTTTATTAATTCTAAACATAAAAATAAACCTT
>JAGYHZ010000251.1:0-13359 GCA_024244195.1 Ascosphaera aggregata | reverse complement strand
CGCGGCCAGCGCCAGCGTTTGCTTCTGTTTGTTCCGCAAAGAAATATGCTCGTCCAGTGAAAATAAGTGATCTTGTCTTAGCCATTGCCGTGCGATTGCCGGGATATCAACTTGGATTCGTTCTAAGTACTATGGCCGTTTTGACCCCTTTTCCCGCTCCATATCAACCGGTGATGACGTCGGGTTGTTCTCCACCTTTCAGACTCCCACAGGCGAGTTCTTCCGACATGGACATTTGGACCATACGTCTAATTTCTCTCCTCTCTCACTGTCTTTTTGTCTTCCTCGGATTCCGCGCCGGCGATGAAAAAGAAATAAGAAAAGGGGCCTTTTCAGTGCATATGTATACTAGATCAGCGTCATTGGTAGGTTTTGCAGCTGATTCCTGTTTTTTTCTTTTTTTTTTTTTTGGCGCAAATCGTCAGGCCACTCGGATTCTCTGAGACGAATGAATGAGTTTGCATCACGAGACGTTAAATAGAGTGGGCGGAATAAGAGATGTCTAGTGTCCTTTTTTTTGCCTTTGCAATTCAATACCATAGGACGTACTGCGAGCTTAACGATGGGCATCAACCGCAGTGTCAAAGCACTGTCTGCGATTGAGTACGAAGAGGAGGCTTTGGAGCCGGTCGCTGTGGGAGGGCCTATGGACAAGGTCTCGCACTTGAAGTCGAGTCTACGGTCAACGCTTACAATGTCATATAATTCATGAAATCACAATTATCAAATAAAAAAAGGAAAAACCGAGGGGGGATTGCGCAGTGGTTGAGCCCTTCCCTGGCAGGCCCCTTGGACTTTACCACCAAGAGCGCAGTAGGTTCAAATCCTATTGAATCCTACTTGACCAGGTCTGCTGATTGGCAGCGCCCCTAATACTACTACTACTACTACCACCACCACCACCACCACCCACAGTGTATTCCAGACACACCCAAATGTCTCTCAACCCATTATGTAACTCAAGTATGGTAGTATTCAGCAGGACTCAAAAGATCACCACTGGATATGAAGAACCAGTTGGTCAAGGCAAAATACTACTCTACTATAGTTTAATTATGTGGGGTTGTGAGCTGTACATGTCCCAACCAACTTATTATTATTGAGCGACAATTCTCGGATCCATATCCAGTTCAATACTGAGTGCACCCTGTGCTCCTGCCCCTGCCCCTTCCACAGCCCCTTTGCTGTCAGCCGCTCCAAGACCTGTATTTCGACATGATAGAGCAGTTAAAGCAATCAAATCAATCAATCAATCGAAATCCGAGATGGTCTAACGGTCATGATTTCCGCTTGTCACTGTTCAGCACAGAACAACAAGCGCGGGAGACCGGGGTTCGACTCCCCGTCTCGGAGAAGGCAAGATGGCCGAGCGGTCCAAGGCGCTGCACTCAAGTTCCAACAAGACTTGTTCCTGAACAATAACAGGAATCGTATTGCAGTCTCGAAAGGGGCGTGGGTTCAAATCCCACTCTTGTCAATTTCATTGATTTATTTTTATTCTTCTACGTTTTCATTCTATTCTTACTGCTTTCTTGAATGAGTTGTTGGTTTGATTGTTAGGGTTTTCTTTTTTTTTTTTTTTTTTTTTAGTGTTGTCGTGTTCCTTGGTTGCCGCAGACCTCTCCTGAGTGCACGAGTAAAGGATACTTAGCCTGATGTTATACGCCATTACAGTCTGATTTCATTGATGAAGTAGGAAAAGAATTGAGTCAAGAAATGATAGATGTAAACTCAAGGCTGATTGCCTATGATATATTAATCACAGTATTCGCGGTCGAATACACGGCGATAACATAAGCGTTTGATTCAATATATCAAGAAAAAAGTTCTTCTGTGGGAACCGATGGAACTTAGGATCCGTTGTAGAGTATCAATGGTAGCATATCGGGTTCTAGCCACCACGAAGAAAAGCCAGCTCAGTCAAAATCACGGTGCCAACCCTTCCCACACCCCTATCCATTTGAACTTTCCGAATTGAACAACGCCCATCGATAGACTTGATTGCCTGGTCTCAATTATGACTCTCGATTCCGAAAAGCAGTATGCAGCATGATGACCAAGTTCTCTGAGAGTGTTAGTCACCCACTGATCTGAACGAGCTGCTCCTTTAAAGTTTAACGGCTGAGGATCTTCGGATCAATAGTCGCTGGATTATAGCGGGAAGATGTATAGCAGTTAGGATTGAGACAGTCGTCATGGAATACCTGTCTCGAGTAGGCATCGTGCGTGATGGTCTCGATGAAACACATTTTCCCTGTTCTGTTTCTTTTCTGTTTCTTTGTATGCTGCCGCGAGAGAACGGATTTCTCTTCTTTTGGGACTTGTGAGAAGATATCTGATATCTTTCAACGTCAAGCGTGCTTTCCAGCGTGTAAAACGATTTGAGATGCGCAGTCAGAAAGTGAGATGATCAAGGCGAAGGAATATTAATGACGAAGGAAATGGTGATTAGAACTGGCAAAGGGATAATGAAGGATTGAAATCCTCCAAATGCGCGCGCTGCCCCCCGTATATGAGTCCGTCGAAGATTTTGCAAACTCCTTCACCGGTCCCTTTTCCTTTGACGTTTGTGCAATTTTACCCATCTTCTTTCCCTTTTAAGACCCTATCTTGAGAAACGCTTGCATCGGATCTTGCTGCGTCTAATGCCACTCTAGAAAGATGACTTCCCTTAGGACTTGAGAACTAAGCGTGTCACAGGCCGGCCTTCTATACACTACCGGGACGTCTCAAAACAGG
Organism: Ascosphaera aggregata; assembly: GCA_024244195.1. Taxonomy (NCBI): domain Eukaryota; kingdom Fungi; phylum Ascomycota; class Eurotiomycetes; order Onygenales; family Ascosphaeraceae; genus Ascosphaera; species Ascosphaera aggregata. Next base: position 10,620 of record JAGYHZ010000251.1, on the reverse strand, counting down.
CTCCTCTCATTCCTCCGAGAGTCGAGGTAGCAATGGTAAGACGGAATACCAATAGTAGGTGGTTCATATGCTGCCCTCCAGGCTGAGAATGTGTGACGAAGAGAAGACTGATTCGCGGCCAACTTTGCGGTTTTGAAACCGAGACCATCCAGCACCATTTGGCGAGAACTATGACGCTAGAAGTCGGCATGTCTTCCTCGAGTAAGCAGCAGCAATGCCATGCGAGGGTGATTGAATCGCATCAACTCCGGGGTTCATGTTCAAAATGCCTGGAACATCATATGCAGAGGGAAGCAGTCTACCTCAGACCAGAAGAATGCTCGGAAAGAGGGAAACACAGACTGCAACGTTGGAATCCTTCCTGAGAATCAGTTTGCTGACAGCCATGATTGGCGAACAACATGGATAGTGGTAGTGGTGGCATCCTTCATTCTTGCTTCTGGAACATAGCACAGCCGTGGAACTGCACCCATGCAATCAATAGGGAGCAAATCGAGATGCAAAGCGGCGAGAGCATTCACTGACAGGGTTCGTCAACGTGAAACTTATTGGGGCGCACTAATAGAGATTTCTGTCGCCTACCAGCTGGGCAAACCCATACCGCAGACACCGCTTCTTTCATTCATCCAGGTCGCATTTTATGAAAATGAATGCGATTCAGCGCCCTGTCTTGTAATTGCACAGTAAAGGCGGCTTAGCAGTCCTTACACATGGCACAAGAATGTCGTCTCGTCTCCTCGCGCGCCGGTTGTTTTCTCTGTGCAGTAGAAGATGTCGTTCAAGGTGAAAATTGAGTCATTCTAGAAATGACCTGAAAAAAGTGGTGCAATCACCACATTTGGTTCTCCCTGACCAACCAATCTCATCAGGAGTAATGGTCGAGCGCAGCACATGCAACCATCTATTCCTTTGCAGTGTCTTCAAATCCAACCGTCATCATCTCATACCCCGTTCGTACTCAGTACCACGGCATTTGCTGATGGTTGGGCGATGCATTCAGCATAGCTGATCGCTCCTCGCGTTGACCTTGATCTTGAAATCGTCGATCGTTGCCGATATGTTCATAAACCAGCTGGATTGCCTGCAACATAGTGCAATTGGGCGCAACCTCTGGAGTCTTGTGACGGTCGTCCAGTTTGGTGAAACGGCAACATCATCTGCGTGTCTCATCGTCTCTTTCTTTCTTTCTTTCTTTCTTTCTCCCTCTCTCCCTCTCTCTCTCTCTCTGTCTCTTCCCCTCTGTGCCGTTTCCCGGCGTTGGACAGCGCTGCAGACAATATAGCTGAGCCCGGAGGAATTATGCCGTCTGATTCTTGATGCAAATTCTTCTCAAACTCTTGTTCGCACGGATATTAGGTAGCTCCTGCTCCCTTCGCAAGTCAAGTCATAGCCCAATTCATCTCAGGCCGTCGTCATCGGCCTTGCTGTCACTAGAGCTGCTGCGATAATAAGCTGGGCATCCACTGATAATATCTGCTTCAGCTCGCTTCCACACATTCATCCACCCGCGGATTAGCCCTGCAGGTTCCGTACTTATTCTTTTTTGCATTTTGCATTTTGTTATATTCTATTCAATCCTCCTCTTTGCAAGTACACGACAGCTGCTCGTCATAAGACAATAGACGAAGCCGAACCATCTAATTAGTGCCTTAACTACGATTCAAGAAAAGAAACGGGAGGTAGGCCCCGCTCTCGGTTCCTCTCGTCGACCTAAATCCGCTGCCGTATCTGCTGTTGTTGCAATCGTCCAAGAGGGAGACGAGGAAGAAGAGGAAGGGAAGGGGGATAGTTACATATGAGAAAGAAGAAGAAGAAGCAGACTATATTGATATTTCTTGAGAAATATATTTTTCTGGGCGGATAATTGCCGGATCAATAGTACCTGATTGATTCTGCTACTGCTTCTGCTGCTCCTCTTCAGCAGATAGCTTTTTCTTCTTTATCTTCTTCTTTTTTTTTTCCTCTCTCTCCTTCTCTCCCTGCTTCTTTCATAGGAATTGCCATTTTTCTGTTGCTGCGCATTCAGAAAGCATCACGTATCCGGCGTTTGACCGTCATCTAATAATCATCATGGCCGCTGCCCAGCGTCCCCAGATTCAACCGTGTCGGTACAAGACTGGCAAGACGTTAGGAGCTGGCTCCTATTCCGTCGTTAAGGAATGTGTGCATATTGATACTGGACGGTACTACGCCGCTAAAGTTATCAATAAACGATTGATGGCCGGCAGAGAACATATGGTAACTGAAAATGAGAACAAGCAGACATGTCAAGCCAGTGCAGCGAGAGAGTTATGCCGTTTGCTAATCTCGATGTGTACTGGTAAATGCCATGTCTAACAGGTCCGTAATGAGATTGCGATATTGAGAAGGTTGTCCGTTGGACACCAAAATATCCTCACTTTGGTCGATTACTTTGAGACCATGAACAATCGTGAGTTCCCTCTTCATTCGCGCACCAGTCTCACTCATACCAAGGAATTCAAACCCGGAGCATTCTTGATTGACAAACGACATTATTGAAGTATACCTTGTCACCGATCTTGCTCTTGGAGGAGAGCTATTTGACCGTATATGTCGAAAGGGAAGCTATTACGAGTCAGATGCCGCAGACATTATTCGTGCAACTCTATCTGCAGTGGCTTACCTTCACGATCATGGCATCGTCCATCGAGATTTGAAGCCTGAGAATCTCCTGTTCAGAACGCCAGAGGATAATGCAGATTTACTTATTGCGGATTTTGGTCTGTCTAGGATTATGGATGAAGAGCAGTTCCACGTTCTCACGACTACGTGCGGCACGCCAGGGTATATGGCGCCTGAAATCTTTAAGAAGTCAGGGCACGGGAAACCAGTGTATGTTTCTGAACACCCCAAGGACGGCCCATCCAAGGCTTATCATGACGACCGAAAAGAGACTGACGAAAACGACAATGGGTAGTGACATTTGGGCCATTGGCGTCATCACTTACTTCCTACTCTGTGGCTACACACCCTTCGACAGAGACTCCAACCTGGAAGAAATGCAAGCCATCCTTGTCGCGGATTTTTCCTTCAAACCTGAAGAGTACTGGCGCAACGTCTCCAATGTGGGCAGAGAATTCATCAAAGGTTGTCTAACGGTCGATCCCCAAAAGCGTATGACCGCTCATGAAGCATTGAACCATCCTTGGATTACTCCATCTAATGAAGAAACCATTGAGATACCATCGAGAAAACATGGTGAAGATCTCCTGCCCACAGTTAAAAGGAACTTTAATGCGAGGAGGACGTTGCATAAGGCGATTGATACCGTCAGAGCCATTAATAAGTTGCGTGAAGCGGGTGGGTTGATGATGGATGATGCATCATCATCATCAGGAGATCCTAGACCATAGCAGGAGGATGTCAACGGGAACCAGGTTTGTCGCAACCAGGGAGAAGGGTTGATTCAAGACCAAGCTAAAGGTGCCGCTTTGCAGCCTGGAAGTGATATTATGCGCGCTGATAACAAGCCAATGTCATCGGCTTAAAGGGCAGCTCCAGCTCAATCTAGCGGTGGTCTTTGGACTCCTGGTGACTCTGGTTCTACGAAAAAACAGCAAACCTCTTTGCCTTCATTCTTCTCAAATTTGTTGTTTGCCCTTGGTGTTTTTGTCTTCCAAATGGCTTGGAAAAGCTGGTTGTCTTTCTCTACTGTCTGCTGTTTTGTTACGTCATCCCCTTCGTCCTGTGTTCTCAGCATAGGTCCGTGCCGAAGTTAATCCCAAATGATACCCCAAATGCGTCTGTTGCTCACATCTGTACGGATATCTTGTAATCTTGAATAAAGGATGATTAAGCAGATTCTTGCTTGAGGTCGCGAAGATACTCGCAGTTCTAAAGAGGTTGATGGAGATGGAGATCAAAACAACACTGCTTACTTTGGTGATAGGCACCAACGAATGACAGCGTGGTAATCGTAGCTTCGCGCTCGACGATCGTGCTAATGATGATTCATGCGCAGATCGGTCGTAAATGGGAGAGAGAAAGATGAGAACAATATCCCAGGGATGGAAGCCAACTGTGCAAGCAGTGTTTATCGCTCCTCGGCCAAAATCTTCAGCCTCTCTGCATCAAGACTAGCCCACTCCCTGAACCGCAACCACTCGATATACTTAGCAGACACTTTCAATCCCTTATACCTTACAACTTTGAAGTCATCAACATTCTCCCACGGCGCAAGCGACCGAATTGACCGATCTCTGATGACTCGTATACCAGGATACTCGGTGTACCCGGCTTTGATCATAAGACTCCTCAGAGTCTCCTCCTTAGTCCAGCCCTGTTCGGAAGCAACATCTGGAAGGTAGGTAGCGCCATAATGGCGATTGGCGTGGGAGAACATAATACGAATGCCGTGTGTACCAATTATCCAATCGAAGGGGTCAGAGCAGTCCTCAAAATCCGCGAGGAGGGTTACTGAACAGGACAGGGATGGGACTGTGCTCGAGGAGATAGGTTTGAATCGATGATCATGGAATGCTCTGTTCGAACAAGATTAGGGAGGAGGAGATAACAAGTAGAGAAAGAAGCAAGTGTAAGATCAAACGGGTAACGTACGATTGAATGGTGAAGTAGTTGAGTCCGACTTCTAATGGCTGATCCTCGAAAATCCCAATACATCCTCGTAATATCTTATCCCCGTCCACGGAGACCGTATTCCAGGTGACGAAGAGGGGATATTCTATCTCAGCATCTTCATATAACCGTGAGCGAAGAGTTTCTGATGCAGTCCAGCAATTTCCAGACGTCGTTGTGATTTTGCCGGGACTCGCAGTACGCCGCCATGTTGATATTGTAACCTTCCACTTGTCCTGATCAACGTTAACTGAGATATCCTCAAGAGAAGCGGCAGCGGCGGCAGCGGCGACAGTTTCAGCGGTTTGCCTGCTGGCTTCGTAGAGGTTGAAGAGTGCTTGAACGGCTGCTAAACGAGGTGGTTCAACGCTTTGAAGAGCACCAGCGAGGACCTCAAAGCAGTAGAAACAAAGGGCTTGATTCGCCGGGTTCTGAGATGCCTGGGGCGCCATTATTGACGACAACGAGTAAATCCAACGAGGACCAAGAATTGCAACTTGAGAAGCTTCAAAGCTCAGATATCGGTCTTCAACCAGCGTGATGGACTATATGTATGCCTGAGATAAGGAGGTTGATATCGGGCATCAATAGCTGTATATTGCCCTAGTCAGGGAATAAGACGATATGACGGGAGGCTTAGTTTGACAAAATACGATGCACCAAGCAGATTGACGATGATTAGAGCAGATTAAGAAGAGGTGAGATGAAAAGAGGAAGATGCGATGGTCGAAGGGACATGGAACTGATAACGGATAACGGCAACTGGCTACAATGTCTCCGCCTTATCAGTCAAATCAAACCAGGGCAGAGCACGCCAGACCCAGCGGGTTGTCAGATCAGTCAATGGCAGCAAAAACCTTGATGCATCCTGGACGTACAGAGGCCCAGAGTGCCGCCATAAACCGTGGAATCAGACATGCCTTGTACCAGAGACCTCTCCAGATCCTTTATTTCTTCTTCGTCAGTGTGAAAAAGGGTAGAATTGGTCGATCATGCTAACATTTAGTGCAATATTGGGGTATCTGGTCAGTACGGCTACATTTCAAGAGAATCACTCCAGGGGCAGTAACAACGATTTGATGGCCAAAAGCAACTGCAAGGCGAATATTGCGAAGCGATGCACTTAATTGAACAGTTCTGCTAATGGACATGTCTGATCCCCTAGGATTATGAGTAGGAACCTCAAAGCTGCTAACGCGAGGCTCATACTTTTTTTTTTACAGGAAAAAAGAGGACCAAGGCGATGAAGTTTCACTGCACATCATTTGCGCCTCCTATTAATGATGATCGACCACTGCTGCTCCTTGCATTCCCATCAATAATCAGGGAGAAGAAGTTGCCGGGGATGCAATCTCAAAACGGCTTATTTGATTCATACAGGGGTTTCCTATTCACGATGCAAGGTTTCCCTGTTTAACAGGACAAGAGGTGCATGCGAGATCATGAGCTCGGTAGAGATTACCGAACGAGGCAGCGGGAAATTGGATCTTGATCAGTAACTAAGGACAATGCTGGGGGGCACCACAATTTCAACACGCACTTTTTCTATTGATTGACAGTACTGCTGTACTGTTGATGAAAGTTGAAGCTGACGATCTAGTTTCTGATTGTTTCCACAATACTGGTTTTGGTTGGGGAGTCGTCATCACCTTTTCCGAGGGTAATTGGCTGCATGTCCTGGATGTTGCAGCATTCGCTGTCTCGTCGTGTTCTGCCAGTCCATAGGGCACCATGGCTACAAGACTACTTAGTTCGGAAAATTCGAAAGGATCAAACACAGCTAATCGAGGTGCATCGCGGATGCAGGAGACTTTGTTAAAAAACGATTCTCCCCGTCGCGTTCATTAGGGTACATCAACATATATGTCCGCTGCTTCGCCTTTGCCCCTGACCCTGACGGTGTCTGAGCTGCAGTCGCCCGCCAAATTCGCATAACCAAACACCATGCTATCAAGGAAGGTTTCCTTTGAAGAGAAAGCGTCTCTTCCCTTGCATCTGGAGTACGTGTCCCGAACTCCGCAACAGGGTCTGACCCTCCTAATCGTAGAGCGTTGTTAGGGACTTCAAATTCAGCTAATCCGATGATTGGCGGAAGCTTGGCTTATACGAAAGTAATAGCCTCATCAAGGTTAACAGTGACGGTCACGATATCGTGAAATCTTTAATCCTTCTCCTGTGTCTATAAGCTCGGCCATTTTCCCGTTCCCGGATTATGCGCGCTCCAGTACGGATTGGTGCTAGATGTGAAGAGGAACGATGGCCTGCTTTAGAAATTGGTGTCTTGTCATGACATTTAAAACAGCCATTGACCCCAGTCTCATCGGGAGTTGTTCTGCTACAGTTCAATGGCTTGCCTGAACGGTTTGAGGTTCTGGCCGAAATGCTAATTGAATATGGTGCAAGTTTTAGCAGCATTGATATATGTCTTTTTTTTCGTTTTATCACCCGTTTGGTCGTTGGTTGTTCATGAGAGAAGGAATGTTCATCCTAAACATTGGCATGAACAGCGGCCCATGCATGGAGATACTATCATTCCAGTCCGCATCGGGCTCACTCAGTCCAATCTGGAGCTCGCGGAGAACATGCTAAGGGACGTGTATGCTATTGATTGTACCTTCATACTGTGACCCCATGATCAGCTTTTGACAAAATTCGACTGACGGGCAGTGCGCAGGTCTGATCCAGCTTCGCCAAAGTATGGAGAGTACTTTTCTAAAGAGGAAATCCAAAGACTATTCTCACCATCAGAAGAGAGTGTGCATGCAGTTCGAACATGGCTGGAGGACGCCGGACTCGCCAGCTATCGGATAAGACAGCCACCCAACAGACTGTGGCTGCAATTCAATGCTTACAAATGATGAGCTGAGCTCCCTTCTCAAAACACGGTATTACACATACCAAGATGAAACCAGCGGCGATGAACATGTTGCTGCTCAAGAGTCAGTGGTGCCTGCCCATCATGTCTGTAGGGAAAACAACTAGCACCTGATCTGACCTGTGAAGATAGATATTCTGTGCCGTTGAATGTGACGGAGCACATCGATTATATCGTCCCTGGCGTGAAGCCCCTGACTGTAAGGAGGCGACCCATTGCAGCGGCAGGCACGGAGCGAGACGGACACAATCTCAATGAATTAGGATTCCCCTGGGAGGATATTAGGACGAACATATCAATGTGCTCAACGGCCGTCACGCCAGCGTGTGTTAGAGGTGAGTCAAGCCCTTCCCACGAGCTTGTCCGTCAACCAACATCACTTATTGATGCCATCTTGGTCTCGCATCCAGCTCTGTACAACATTCCAAGAGGCAGCAAAGCAGCAAAAGGAAATGAGCTTGGCATCGTCGCACAACTTGACGCGTATAGTCAAGAAGATTTCGAAGATTACAGCTCAATCGTTGCCCCTGAGATTTCAGCAAACGCTTGCCCTGCTGTGAAATCCATTAATGGAGGCGTCGCACCTGTACCGGCTGCCAAAGCTGGCATCGAATCGAATCTGGATCTGATGACGGCAGCCCCTATCATCTGGCCTCAGAGGGCAACAATATTCCAGGTCGATGATCCAGCTTATCAAGCAGACTACTCGTATCCCGGATTCTTGAATAATTTCCTGGATGCTATTGATGATTCATACTGCGAGGGACATGACTCCAGTCTCGACCCGCAATATCCTCACGAGAGAGCAGATGGTTATCGAGGTCCTAAACACTGCGGTACCCATAAGCCAACGAATGTCATCGCAATATCATATGCCAATTCCGAAGACCATCTCCCTCCATCATATCAGACTCGTCAATGTCATGAGTGGCTCAAGTTGGGGCTGCAGGGCGTAACCGTCATCGTCGCATCTGGTGATGCTGGTGTGCAGAGTGACATAGACGAACATGAAGGCTGCCTCAATGGTGGCAAGAGCTTCTCGCCCCAATTTCCTGCATCATGCCCCTTCGTAACGACGGTTGGGGCGACTGCATTACCGAAAGGTGCTGCACCAATCGCGGGATCAGAGGTTGCCTCCTTCAATTTCGCAAGTGGAGGGGGGTTCAGCAATATCTTTGCGAGACCCCATTGGCAAGATAAACTCGTAGAGTCTTACTTCAAAGAACATGACCCTAAATATGAATGGCATCACAGCAATGATAGTTCGAGCGAAACTACACTTAGTGGTGTCTATAATAGAACCGGACGAGCCTATCCTGATGTAGCTGCCATCGGACAGGCAATACCTATCGTTCTCAAGGGAGAAGTTCAGTTGGAACATGGAACATCTGCTTCAGCGCCATACTTCGCCAGTATCATCAGTCTTATCAATGAAGAGAGGCTTGCTGCGAATTTGTCGACAGTAGGGTTTATCAATCCGGTTCTTTACGCAAATCCGCAAGTGTTCAACGATGTCACGAGTGGCCATAATCAAGGCTGCGGAACTGACGGGTTTCATGCCGTTGAGGGTTGGGATCCAGTGACTGAGTTAGGGACCCCAAACTATCAAAAACTACTGGAACTCTTCATGAAGCGGCGTTGAAGCGTCTCATGGTTTCTTTTGGCGTGTGATGGAATGGTGTTTCTGATCCTGATTCTGGGGCATACCTGAGACACTACGCGCATACATAGAGTCGCATGATTGATTTGTAAAAAACGCCGCAGTTTTTTTTTTCAGTGAACCCGACTACAGAATCTTTTTTTCTCTCCGTCTCTTACAGTAAGAACATTGCGTACCTCTATATCCATTCCGTAACTTTGTGGTGACGTTGAAGTTCATCGACGCCGGTTTGTTGAGTATGGACTATCGCGGACGAGTGGATGTTCCGCCGTTCTTAGGGAGACTAACCCAATTAGGTTTGACGTAAACATCGCCAATCGCAACGTCACTTTTTCAGCATTGCACGTCAACAACTATTTAACCGAGCTCTCTACTTACCACCACCCCGCCATTAGAGACCCTCGAATTGCTTGGAGAAGCAGTCCTGGCGTCGTTATATATTGTGGGAATGTGATGCAGCGTATGGGAGCAGAACAAGCACTATGGCTATCCCGTACATTGATACGCCACGGACTGAAGTGGATGCGAACGCGACATACTTAATTCATGGTTTTCGCAGTGCAAATAGGAATAACCTATCTGCGCTTGATTCTCTAGAAAATTCTTTTCAGTCGCCATCAAAAGATGGACCCCTGCTTAAGGGCGTCGATCGAAGACGCGAGAATATCTTCAAGACTCCTAAGGGAGCTTCTTCAAAGTCGAGGATTCCTTTGAATAAGCGACACCTTCCGAAGCTCGGTCCAGGGAATGGAGAATTTACCCCTTTGTTGAACAGTGTAGTGAAGAACAACCTCTCTCACCATCGGGGTAATAGCTATCCGGAGACACCTGCACCTGGCTTACGTTCGCAACCAGATTTTTCGACGACACCGCGATCGGAAAATATCACCTATCATGACGATGGATCGGATGACACTGGCTTTCAGGCAACACCACTTCCCCAAGTTGCTGACAGTAGCGTGGAAAGCTCGCCGCTGCCAGTGCTACCTGATCAGAATGGCAACATTGTCGGTGATGGTCAGAAGATGACGCTAAAAGAGCAGGAAAAGGCAAGTATTCATCCAAACCGCGCGCGGAGCGAAACTAACGGGTCATACTTCCTACAGGCGATAGACAGACTCGACAAGGAAAACTTCAATCTGAAACTCCAAGTTCATTTCCTTCAAAAGCAGGTCCATAAGTCAAAACCGGAATATAAAGAGCAAGTTCACCAGGAGAATCTTAAGCTCAAGACGGAGAAGATCAGCCTACAACGTGACGTGAAGAAGTATCGACAACAGTTGAAGGCAGCAGGGCAACAACTTACTACATACCAGCAAGAATTGCGGGAAGTCAAAGAGAAGGCCCAACGAAAATATTCAGATGAGGGATTGAAGATGGATCTGGAGGAGAAGAATGCTCGATTGCAGGAGCTGATGAACGAGTATGAAGAGGCCAAGAAAGATCACTCTGAGAAGATTACCGACCTCAATGAGGCAATCAGTGACTT
>JAGYHZ010000250.1:0-13363 GCA_024244195.1 Ascosphaera aggregata | reverse complement strand
GCAGGATCAAACTTTCAGGACTTGTTCAATTACTGAAAGCGGTGACGAATGGATCATGCATGCTATGTTAAGCCCATTTGCTGGGGGTAAACACTTCTCACAAACTAGGATGATATCAGAAAGCATGTTAACGCGCGACGGCATGCCATTATTGAGGGCCTGCATCAAAAGCTTGATTCGGTTTTGCTCTCTCATCGTTACTTGAGTGCTACGGGGATTGCAGACGTACAGGCACAACCTCTGGAGATATGCACAGCCCGCTCTACTGTCGTCATAGTTGCGCATCTGGAAAAGTATTATATCCACAAGATTTGAAGTTGCTAAGCTATAACAAGGCACCATTTGCTTCAGCAGCGCTGAGCTTGAGAGGTTGGAGGCATTCAGACAGCAGTTCAACAATCAACCAATCGAGTCAGCGAACTGTAACTTTGCAGAGCTATCGCAACAGCGCTATTGCTTCTACTTTATTACAGACGTTTCTACTCGATCACTCCAGTTGACTGAGGTGCTGCATCTTCACCCGACATCTCGGTACCGGCGGGAGTGGCAAAGCCCACGCTTGGCGGCGATTTGGCCAATGCAATGATACGTACTCAGTATACAATTCCGTGTGATGCAGTAAGGAGGCTTTTTCTTAGCGAAATTGGAATGAGAAAACTGAGACTACATGATTGCGCATGGACAATCCAATCGTGATCACGCGAATGGCATCTAACCATGACCTCAACAAGCCGCATTGCATTTGGACTTTTGCTCGACTTGTATACATCTGACTTCTGTCAATGCACTGAGGGATAATACCAGAAGCTTTGAGCTCTTACGATGCATTGACAGCCATATTGCCTTAGTACGCACTCAAAAAGGCGTCGCTGTATCCGACACGGTGAAGGCGCTTGCAACGTGCTACGAAGCACGTCTTTCGCAAAATCCAACGAGCTCAAGATGCCTTTCACGAAAGCGGAAGTTCTTCCACATCTAAATTGCTCGCTACAACGCCGTCCGGCCGGTAGTGTTGCGTTTAGCAACGGTCGGATGACGCCGACGCAATTGACCAAGTTCCAGAAATTTGACTACCAGGGTCAATTTAGTGGAGGCTATATTCGTGAGCTGCTATGACAGAAGGAAATGATGCCCGTTTGAGCCGGACTACTCAACCCAATAATTGTATCGCAAAACATATACTCGACTATTCTATCCAGCCACCGCGGTTGGAGAACGCACAAACCGCAGGAAACAGACTCGGTAGTTCGTTCCTACGTATGTTCCGTCCCACACCGAAATAAATACTCGGTGGCTACTTGGGGCTATACACACGTACCGATCCGAAAGCATCGGTACGGCCAGGATATACTCACCCACCCTTTACTACTGAGCTTGGAATATGCGCTCTGAATGGACCCTCATTTTTCGTCTGGCTGAACAACGCAACGCAGCCTCATGGTGACATCACGACGGTGTCCACTTTGTTGGTTCCTGCATCTGATTTATGAATGCGCTGGCAGTGAGAAAGGAGATGCGAGAGGGTAGTTTTCAAGTACCGTCCAACATCAGGCGGCGGCGATAGTGGATGTGGTGCGGAAATCGTCCATGTTGCGCAATATTGTAATTGCGCACAGATCTATTCACACTTCGTGGAAAGCACGCCAGAATATATAGCACCGCCGTGCTATGCACTTATATGTGGTAAAAGATTAAGAAGGAGAAAGAGGAGGAGGAGGAGGAGGGAGGAAGAGCAGAGAGTTGAAGTCTTCGTTAAGGTAGTAAGCACTGTGCGTTATATTATTTGTCGTCTGATCAGTGCATGGGGAAAGATTAATTATCTCGGTATTAGCTAGCGGTATATGTGACTCAGTAGTAGAATGACAAATTGTATGATGAATTCGAGATGATCAATATGAAACGAGGAAAGAACTGATGCCCAAATCCAAAGCGGGCCCCAGAGGCGCTTTGGCGAATGCTGTAGACAGGGAACAAAAAGAGGATTGTCAAATGGTATCTGGCTGAAATGAGATCTCAGAGGAAATGAAAATGACAATGAAGCATGAAAGCATGAAAGCAATAAGTCAAACAAATACGTGGCACCAGTAAAGCTAAATCGCAGATAATCATCAACATGGCCCGCGAAGGGATGATGTAATCTGCGGTTACCGAGGAAAGTGCCGAGCGAGAAAACTGGGCGACCCCTTTTCAAACAAGAGTTGAATTTCTATTGCACGACTCGTTGGAAAATATTTCGTGTATCTCGACAGTTCCGGGGGGAAGCGATCTTCGAGTATGGCGTCGTCTGTCATTGCCGAAGGTCCATGTATTCGTGTTATGTCCGCTTTTTGACCTGCGATGTGTGACGCGATTGACACGTCTGGAGCTGCTGCCCCCTCCTAAACTAACCGCTTTTCTCTTATTTTTCGAAATCTTGCCCAGGATTCCCACCAATTCTTGGGCATCTTCGAAGCTCTCGTCGTCCATTTCTTCCGTAGCGCTGTAAGTATCCAGTATCGCCCTCTTCGCGACGATCCCGCTTGCTTCGGAGTCGTGCAGACAGTCGTAAAGGTATGCAGCGTACTCGACTTTAACGGATATTCTCAGGGGATGTGAGCCGAAAAGAAGATCATCGGCTATCAAAGCAGCCTGACTAAAACATGCTGTTGTACGAGGACTGAAATCGACAGCGGGCAGGAGGAACGATGTGGCATGCTTCGCCGGCCTGCCGACATATAGTCCTTGTGGTCGAAGGTGTATTGTGCTGGCTTTGTTCAATTCACTCGGATTGATCGAGAATAGTTCTGATGTTGGTAGGGCGGCATCGACGCCTGCGCCTACGGGCACATTCTCCGGATCAGCTAGATCGCCGAGTATATCGTTGACGCGCGATTCAATTCCTTCATTGTCCAAAGATGTTCCTGGTTCTTCGACAATCGTAGGTTGATTATGAAAGAGCACAAAGGCATGATAGAAGGATGCTTTCATTTTGTGTGCCAGAACTTTGAGTTCTTCGTATGGGTCGACCCGTGGTAGCACGTATTGCTCCAGAATCATCAACCCTTCTCGGGCAAGCCATAGAACCGGCTGTTGCGAGTCCAATGCTTCTTTGTCGGCTTCGGGCCCGGTTGCTGTCCCTAGATGCCGCAGACTTTGTGCACGTTTTAATTTATTGGAGAAGACTAGAGATAGACCAAGTAATCTGTATAGAGTGCTGGATAATGTCGGGTCTTCTTCTTTAAGGCATGTTGCAAAGCGACCGAGAAATCTTCGGTCGACCTTCGACGATGCCATACAGGCTGCTGCCGAGTCCTGCCATCGGATCATCAGTGTTGTGCTTCTTTTACTCTTTTCTCTGTCTTTCCCCCCAGAATATTTGCTTCTCCGCGTGACGAAGTGTAATTCGGTAAAACCCTTAGAATGCAGAACAAGAGAATGTATGCCGTGTATTTCATGAACGTGGAAACGTTTAAAAGAGGCAAGGACAATCACTAGGGGGGTGGGAAGGGGGGTTGTTCAACCAATTGTAAAACCCTCACGCAGACACCTTAGTAGTTTATGAAAGGAAATAGAAGAGCAAAAAATGCATTCAAGGTTTTTTCTTTTTTTTTGAACGCAATCGAAAGACTTTTCAGGGAAGAAAAGAACCAAAAAAAGACGAAAAAAAAGACAGTCTGAGTGTCATTGCTTATCCCAGTCGAGTTGGACGCCCACGAGTAGCTAGTAAAGTCCCGTGGCGGGCAAGAGCAAAACCGGCAGGGACTTACACGTAGATTTAGGGGCCCCGCAATGGATGCAGCCTGAAAATTGGAGCGACCGCCGATTTTCAACGGTCCAACTTCAGCTACCATCGGCAAGGATTGGCCACTGCAAGGCATCGTAAGGTACACCGAAAGTGTGCTATTTTCCTTTCCCGTATCGGTGAGTTGGATGTAACAGTGTTGGTGCGAGTTCAACGAGGATCAGTAGGCACTCTGGTTGATGGTTTTTGAGGAATCCTGACGATAAATCTGTCGTTGCGAGCCAACTTGCGTCAATTAATTCAGTCAATTGGTCGCGTGAGTCTCAGAAAAAAGGGGTTGTCATGATTCGTCGAAACCGTCTTGATATGAAGATACGGTGTAGAGAGTCTTTCCCTGTCTCGTCTTCTGTTCAACCTTATGAGCGCGGAGGATCAAAAGGGTCGAGTTTCAGACCTGAAGCGAGCGCACCTTGCGCATATCCGTGGTATTTTAAACCGAGTAGAAGTAGAGTGTCATCACCGCTTGAATCTCACTTTAATCCCACGAACAAATCAACTTATCATATACTTCAATGGCATATTGAATTGAAATCCGGTGCATGTACCGAGAAAAAGATGAAACCTGCCAACAAGGGCGAGCAGTATACCAAGTGAACCCCCTGAACCTGGTCCTCCTTCCCTCCAGTCAACTCTTTCCCAACTGCTTTGCAGGCAAAGATACTCATGTTTGTTTGTTCCCGACCGCACTGTTGCAAGGAAGAGTCAGCATAACAACGTAACCCATATCAGAGAACTGGAGTACGTATGATGTATGATGTATGATGTATGAGGTATGAGGTAGAAGGTAAGGGATTCAGTGGTCAGAAGACCCCAGAGGTGCGTCGTCAGCCGTACGAAGTGGTATTGGCAGTGGGCCAATAATCAGCCATAAGTCTTAAAATGATGTGAAGACGGCGGATTGATGTAGGCAGCCGACAATTGAATCACCAAATTGAATCAACTTTCACCGGGTAACAGCACAATATATGCATAATAATGAGTTTTTTTTACCTTCATCTTCATCTTCATTTTCTTCTTCTTCTTCTTCTCCAGGTAGCATAGTTCCAAGTTCCAGATACAATGGTTAATGGCAACGCATGAAGGGATGCAGAGATGAGGAATGATGCGCAAATCTGATAATTATTGACGTAATAAGTCAATCTGAATGACAACCATCCATCGAGCCATCAATCATTCCATCAGCTAACAAATCACTGTCGCATAAACAAGTACATTCTGAAGCATGGGCAAGTAGCAGCCATCAAGTCAGGAAGTACATTTATATAAAAGACTCCCTTTGAACGTGCCTTGCCG
This sequence comes from Ascosphaera aggregata, assembly GCA_024244195.1. Taxonomy (NCBI): domain Eukaryota; kingdom Fungi; phylum Ascomycota; class Eurotiomycetes; order Onygenales; family Ascosphaeraceae; genus Ascosphaera; species Ascosphaera aggregata. The sequence goes on along the minus strand of JAGYHZ010000250.1, from coordinate 8,289 downwards.
GAAAAAGCCCCGTCTGTACAGTATATCGGTAGTACGTAGATGGATTCAACCGGACAAGGTAATAATTAGTAATTGTTTATGTAAGCGACTTATTAATCTGATTTCTTGAATGCGTGTCTCGATGGGTTTGATCTGAATGGAGACAGAAAACATGCAGTATTTATGATTGAGAAAGACAGGGCGGAAGTGGGCATAGACAAAGAAATAAAAAAAAGACTATCTACTCGATATGGCTCTCAGAGAAGAACTATTCTTCATGAGTACGTTTCCGAAGGCGATGCGAACGGCCTCTGGACCACGTAGTAGTAGTAGTAGTAGTAGTAGTAGTAATACATATGACGGTAATGCATGCTGGAGTGCGTCTTACTAACACATGACCGTCACGTGGATGCTTTGTCCGCGGAGGTTTTACAATCGCAGCGAGAAAAGGAAAGAGAGATGAAATTACGAGACATCCAATGATGATGGGAGAGTTGAAGGCTAACGAGATACTCAGTTCAGGCAGCCAATTCACAGCCATTGACTCGATTGACCAACTTTGAAATTCATCATATCTTTCATTGTATCACTGTCACAATGCTGCTATCCAGCTCTTCCTCCACTTCAAACGCTGCAAATATGACATCCGCAGACGTTAAGCAAGTCATCATCCAGCAGCTTCAGTCCGAATCTGCTATAGCCAATGCCCGTGCTTTAATGACGGTACACACCAATTGTCTTTGCAGTCAAAGAAGAAGAAGAAGAAGAAGAAGAAGATGAAGAAGGAAGATTAGGATTGGACTGTATCAGAACGCAAGAGCTAATCCGTTATTCCAAATTCAATCGCAATGATTGGTCTATAGAAACTCCAAGAAAACTGCTTCGAGAAATGTGTGGCTACCCCAGGCTCATCGCTATCATCCGGTGAAAACGCTTGCTTGACTACTTGCATGGAGAAATACATCTCCTTGTGGAATTCCGTCTCCAAAGCATATATCGCCCGTGTCACCAAGGAACAGCAATCTGCGGGGATGACTGGTCATTCGACGAATGGGGAGGGTGTTTCTCTCTAATCAGGGACATAAAGGGAGCTTTGTGGGGGGGTTTGATGGGTAAATGAGCGTTTGGAGCACCCACCCTCCCATCCAGATTAAGAAGTGAATGGGGGGTGATGTTCATGCTTCCGAGAGAAAAGGAACAAAAGGAAGGGAAGACCTAGTCAGATTTCACTCCCTACTCCTCCCTTCATCTATGTATTGACTGATTCTGTACATGTATATTATATTACACTTCCGGCTTCTCGGACATATTCTGCAGCAACATAAGCAAGCAAAAGCAAAAGGGAGCAGAGAAGGAAGGGAAAAAGAAAGAAAGAAAAAAAGACAACGATGAAGGCGATGCAGAAGAAATTCGTTCCAAGAATAACAAATGACGACCGGTTATCTATTCGAATTCCAAAAAAACATCAATTCATTCCTCTCCTGCAGACGTCGATGATGACGACGATCCAAAACTTTTCGACGAACCAATCCCTTGCTCAGCGATTAATCTATTCAACCTTTCCACTTCCTGCACTTTCAAGTCGAAATTCCTACTCAACCAAGCCACTTGCTTCACCAGACTCGGAATACTGTTCGATCTTTTGAGTTTCTCCGACTCGAGTGTCTCGTACCTCGCTCTTATGGACGTCACTCGTCGGTCAAGAAGCATGGCGGTTGTTCCGAATCGTCTGGTGTAGAGTGGTAGGCCGGTGTTCAATTGTTTCACGACTATGGGTATTGCGACTGCTGCTGATCTCGTCGTTGTTGTTGTTGTTATTGTCGCTTGAGGGGTTGATGTGAAACGTGAGTTGAGAAGAATCCCTGTAAAGAGAGAGGAGAACAGAAAAAGAAATAATAATTTGATCAGCCCTCGCTCGCACACCCCTGAATTGTGAGTCGAAATCGCCTGGAAGGGATTCAACAGGCTTATGGTCCTTTTTTTTTCTTTTTGAATTGATAACCCACCTCGCCGCTCTTTACATCGGTACTTCAAATGTCGATCAACGTTCCATGTCCAAATTCCACATCTGGGACAACCTGCTGCTGATGGAGCTGCTTTCCCCCTTTGTCTTGGATTTTCTTTCTCCATCCCATTCTTCTCCTCTTTTTCCCCCTCCTTATCTTCTCTTACTCTTTGCGGATCCCTTTGCCCATTCAAATGCATCTGAATATCTCTCTGCATATCTCCATCCATGTTCACGGGACCAGCTATACTTGGTCTCAACGTTGCATTCGACATTTGAGATCTATTCCGTACATGATGATGATGATAGTGGTGGTGGTGAAGGTAATGGTAGTGCTGCTGCCGCTTCTTCACACTTGGGTGACAGATATGCTTCGGAATGTGCAGCTGTATATCACGCTGGAAGAACCCCTCTGCTTTGTGAAGGGCAGGTGTACCCGGTTCAGTATAGGCGACAACGGCTGCCGCTGGTGGGATGGAGATCGGAATTGACTTAGCTATGACAGGGGAATGGCCATCGATGGTTGTGCCGTCTGGCGAAGGATGGAAACGGTGATGTTTAGTGTAGCCTGGATATCCACCGTCGTCTGTCAGGGGTTTCCTGCGAATGTAAGTGAAAAAGCAGGAGTCGTCCATGACGTAGTACAGTTCGTCTTGAGGCGATGATATAGGTTCAGTGATATTCTTCTTTTCTTTGCTGAAATGATGATGATGTCGGTTCTTTCTTGTCCTCTCTTCAAATCCAATAAACCCAATATATTCCCTCGTATATCCCCTTTTGCTTTTCCCTTGCCGGTCGGCTATAAGCGTCTTCTTATTATGGGAAATGATGACAGGTAGTGGCGGCAAGAATTAGACATCCGGTACTTCGCCTCTACCACACATTTCTCGATATCATCCACACCCGGCAAGAAGAAGTAGCAGCAGTAGCAGCAGTAGCAGCAGCAGCAGCAGTAGAGTTTGTCCGTCAAGATGGGGTGAGGTAATTTGAAAGGATGAGAGGAAGCAGAATGAGAAGAAAGTCATTTTCCCCTTGTTTACCCCTCCTGTCCCATTTGCTTATGGTCAAACATGGGACCCATTGATAGGAACAGAAATAGAACAATGAGGGTTTTGGGGGTTATGACACTTCCTGTATGTCTCCCTATCCTGTTTCGCTTCCGCTTCCCTCTTTTGACATCTCTCCCTTGTTCTCGGTCTTTTTCTATGGTTTCTTCTTCTTCTCTATATCCTATCGTCTTATGGTCGATCAATAGCGCACGGGTATTGATGGTCAGGGGAAGAATAGTGAGAAAAAGGGATCCGAAAAAGAAATAAGAAAACAAAAAAAAAGAAAAAGAAAAGGGGGACTAGTACCAGCTGGTTGATGGGGTGTAGGGACAATACCATGTGTATGAATGCATGCGTGCGTAGGGCGTTGCTCTTCTCTTTCGTATCAAAATAATAAATTGCTTTTGTTGCTGTTCTTCTCTTTCTTCTTTTCCCCCCTCTCTACCGTCCGCCATCATTTCTTTTCCTTAATCTGAAGTGAAGCCCTCTATCTTTCCGAAAAGAAGTACAAACAAGGTAGAAGGCGAAGAAGAAATGAGTTCATCGTGAGAACCTGTCACTGGACTCTCTTCAGTAGCGGGACTTCAAATCTGATGAACCGGAGGAAGGATCGCTACGCGGTTTTGGGAGAAAAGTGAGCAAGTTTAGTGAAAGTGATGATGGATTGTCCATTCTCAGGGGTAAAGTAGAAAGATGAAAACGGGATGGGATGAGATGGAATGAGATGGGACAGGGTGGGAATGGTAACAACGGTTGTCGCAACGGTTCAGTAGCGTCCACGGGTCTCCTTTCCTGGGGACTATGACGTGAAAATCATAATCATGATCATTGAACTCTGGTCGGATATCTCCCTTCCCTTCTCCCAGAGTCAGTTTGTATCGGAATGGGTTTGGTCCCAGTCAACTGTAGCGATAGTAGGAGATGTGATTGCGGGATTGTTATGCATATCCAACCACATCTTGTATTCCAACCACAGTTCTCCAACCTCAATACCACAGAGACTCATCCAAAAGTCCTTTTCACTTGTATAACCTTTCGTATACAATAAATGATTCAAAGCCGCGACAATTCCATGGCCAAGTCTAAACTCATCAAGCCAATGGAGGAAATAAGCGGTAAATTGATAGCCAGCATCCCATTGATCGGGCACGCTGTCGGAAGAGGTAGGACGTCGCCAGTGAGGAGGAGCGTATGAAGCGCGCAAACGCACATAGTCAGCGATGCCTTCAATCAGTCCATTAGGAGGTGAGGAGGTAGTAGTAGCAGCATTACCACCACCACCAGTAGTAGTAGTAGTAGTAGTAGTAGTAGTAGTAATAATTGACGGTGGACGCGTATGTTGATAGCAATGAACTAGCTCATGAATGACGACTCCTCCAATCTCATAAGCCGGATCGCATAAAGTAGAACAGTGACGAAGGTAGTCGAGCGAAAAATGAATCTCCTTATCCATGCCATCTTTGCCTATACCAATGGTATAGGCTACCCCTTTCGTATCATCGATAACCAGAGTCAATGAATTGACATTTGGAATAGTAGGACTGGAAAAAGGGAACTTTGGCTTAAAAGCTGATCGCGACCCCTTCTCAGGCAACGTATAAAGATAAGAAACGATGCTACTGTAGGCTTTAGAGAAAAGGGCGTAGGTGTCAGCGATGTACTTGGTGTACACAGTAGAGTGGGGATGGGCGAGATTGTTAAAATGAAGACGGACGATGACAGGAAGATTGCGATTGACAGCCATGGATAAAGGTGTTTGATGATGTCTTTGCTTCTGAACATCTGAAGCCTGAATCTCCTTCTCCTTCTCCTTCTCTCTGTGCATATTTCATGAGAAACTCCCGCACCTCTTACCTCATCTCATTTCAAACCTCTTCATTTCGTTCCCAATTCTCGCCCAATACCTTGATGTACTGATGAGATCAATATGCGACGGAAGAGAGATGACAAAAATATTCGATGCCTCAGTCATCCAGATAGATAAATATTCCATGACTGAATTGAATCCATCGAATATTTGAATGTCAAAACATGTTACAAGAGAGATATACCATAACGACGAAAGGAAATAGAAAAGCATTATAGCTGCTCTCTTCTTTCCTCTTTTCTTCTCTCCTTCTTCTTCTTCTTCTTCTTCTTCCTCCTCCTCCTCATCATCATCATCACTCGCGATCCATATACCGCGGTTATCGCAGTCGCAACGACCGACTCACTCATCGACAAAACAGCTTTGGAGGGGAATCCATTAGTATATACTACAAGGGCACTCATTTGGTCATCGTTTCAATTACATCGTCTCTTCATTAATGTCGCTTCAGTCATCATAATACCAAGTCTCTTCATCTATCTCTTTTCCAAGATGGACGCTAGAGCTTCAGAAGTCCTCGCTGCTCTCAAGAACACAAACCTCTCAATCGACGCCAAACAGACTTATATCACTAAACTGAAATCAGATATAAAGCGAGAAAACATTCCAGACTCATCAATCCCCCTCATCTTTGAAGCCCTCAGAATCGCACTACCTTCTCCATCACTGGCTACTCCTGCTTTTTCTACCCTCGGTCATGTTCTCAAACGTTTATACCTCCAGCAGGATCACCGTGCTATTGCTATGCACGGAAGAGCCATCTATCCTTTTCTGCTCGACAGGCTCGGCGATCACAGGGAAAAGATGAGGCAGTGTGCTATGCAGGCTTTCGCTGATTTTTGGGCTGCTAGCAAGACGGATGTTGAGAGTTATGTTCTTGAAGGTGCGCTGGTTGGGAGGAATCCCAGAGCGAAGGAAGCCAGTATGCTATGGTTGTCAAAGGTGTGCATGTGCATACATCCAACTATGATAAAACATCATACTAATTGACTGTTTACCTTTGCAGATGACCAGAGAGCAAGGCCTACTCTTCCGTTCATACGTCCCCAGTCTCGTCGTCTGTCTTGAAGATGCTGATGTTGGCGTTCGTGAGACTGCGAAATCTACCGTCATTGAGCTATTTCAGTGAGATCCCCCTCCCTTCCCGCCTTTTTCTTATCCTCTTCACTCTCTGAGATGTTCACTATTCTAATACTCTTTCCAAGGAACGCACCTTTAAAAGCTCAATCTGATCTTAAAAAGCAATTGCAATTACACAGCGTTCGCAAATCTATCGTCACGTCCATCTTATCAAGCATCGGCGCCTCCTTCGATGATTTCACCCCAGCCGCCCCTTCATCGCAAGGCCCTGCTTCGAAAGCTGAAAGCACAAGACCCGGAAGTAGTCTGTCTACTCGCAGAGACGGGGGAGTTTCTGCTCTTCCTCCTCGGTCCACATCTGCCATGTCCTCTCATTCACAGTCTGACAGTCATCATCTTGGTATGTACGCTCATCTGTCTGCCCTCCAATTGAGTTTCAGAGCAAACAAGGACTAACTCCAGCAGATCATCGCAAAGAGAGAACACCATCAACAACCGAAGGAAACCTAGCTGATCTAGTCAACACCGAACTAGACGGTGAAAATGTCGAGCCCTACACTGTCCACTCTCACCGCGAACTCGACGAAATATTTCGCGACATGACTCCGCATTTCGAGGGAAGAGAATCAGAACAGAACTGGCTACCGCGCGAGAAATCTGTCCTCTTACTCCGTCGCATAACCAAAGGAAACGCACCACTAGATTTCTCGCAGTACTATGTTTCAGGCATCAAATCCCTACTCGACGGAATTCTTAAAGTCGTCAATTCGTTAAGAACAACCGTCTCAACGGCAGGATGCATCCTTTTACAAGAAATAGCCCAAACTCTAGGGCCTGCAATTGATCCCTGGGTGGAGATCTTGCTTCAGAACATGATTAAAGTATGCAGTGGCCTTAAGAAGATTACCTCCCAAAACGGAAATGCAACTGTCGATGCTATTGTTGGCAATGCCTCTTATACCAATCGCATCATGCAGCATATGTGGTTCGCCATCAGTGATAAGAATGTTCAGCCGAGACTCTTTGCCACTGGTTGGCTAAAGACAATCATCAATACCCATGCAGTCGCGCACAGAGGTGCTATGGAGCACTATGGTGGTGTTGACGTTCTAGAAAAGTGTATCAAGAAGGGACTCGCTGATGCGAATCCCGGCGTCAGGGAGGCGATGAGAGGCACGTATTGGGTATTTTGGAAATTCTGGAGGGAAAGAGCCGATGAGATTATGGAAGGCTTAGATCCAAAGTCGCAGAAGCTGTTGGAAAAAGATAGCGGGAATCCTAATGCCGGGCAGCATGGCAATGGCGATGCGAAATCGAGAGGTACCGGAAAGACAAGTGCGAAGAATACGCCTGCAAGACCTACCTTGAAAGAAACGATTGCTGCACAGAAAAGGGCGAGGATGCAGGCTCAAAAAGCTGCTGCTGCTGCTACTACTACTACTACTACTAATAATAATAATAATAATAATACTGCCACTACTACCTCAGCCCCCGGCAGCGTCAATGGTAATGGCACACTCAGTTCGAGACCAGAATCCGCACTGTCGAATCACTCCAACAATACTAGGGGAACTAATATATCCACATCTGCTCCCGTCTCAACCGCCAAACCTACACGGCCTACACAGGGGCAAGGGAGGAGTCAGGGAATTGTTTCTACGACTGCTACAGGCATGGCTGGTGTGTCGCATGGTGGAACGGGTCTGTCTTCTGCGCCGATGAGGCCTGGTGCGAGAAATAAACAGCAACAACAGCAACAGCACCAGCAGCAAAGCAGGCCACTCGCTGCTGATTCCTATGATCAGCTTACTGATCGCGATGTTGCAAGATCCAGGTCAAGAGGATCAAGCCGGTCGCCGCCTACACAGCAGGAAAGATTCCCGCACGAGCAGCATCAGCAACAATCACAATATCACCACCATCAGGCATCATCATCATCTTTACGAGCTAGACCGCACTCGGTGATTTTCACGCCCAGGAGAACGAAGAGTCGAGGTGATTTGGCTGTTGATGTCAGCACGGGTCTGAGACAGCAAGAGAATATACCTCCTCCAATACCAACAGATGGACAATTGCAGGGACGCGCAGATAGACCTAGGCGATTAGATATAGCTGTTTTGAAAGCGGAGGGAAAGCAAGCGCAGAATGCGGCCCATCAGACTTTGATCGCGCATGCTGGGGATGCAGGGTCGCCGACTGTTATCATGAGCCCAGCGCCGGATGATGATGTTTTCATGGACAATCACAATCACAATCACAATCATCATCATCATCATCATCATCATCATCATCATCATCATCATCATCAG
>JAGYHZ010000025.1:0-24919 GCA_024244195.1 Ascosphaera aggregata | reverse complement strand
GTACTGCGCGGGGACATTCCACCTGCTTGGCATCATAGCGTGCCTGGTAGCAATGGGTCTCAACAGCGCACTACCACCTCCGCGTCTGAACTCCGGCGCTCTGCTAGATTTGTCTTCGTGCCAAATATTGCCTTCAAAGAGCATTTCAAATGACACTGTTCCCTCTGTGCCAGGCACAGAATCACTCTGTGGAAATTCAAAATGGACATCCATTGTGATGTGCATTCTTACATTCTGGGAAACTATGGAGTATCATTTATTTGCAACAGCGGCAATATACTGGAATTAAGAGCACCACTTTGAAGTGACGGTGCATCGCACTCTAAGTGTTTGCACTCTTCATTTCTGACGTCAATAATTCCCGAAGACTCGTTATTTTTACGCCGGGTACACTCATTTCGGCGTTTCTAAATCCTCCTTGAGTCAATACTGACATCAACACCATAAGCTCAAGCTCTCAGACTTCGCTTTATGTTCCCGCCGTGTCACCTCCTTTGATGCAATACTTCTCCTTTCTGATTGGCTGCGCAGAACAGCTATCATTCTGAGCGTACTCCCTGCTGTCAGCATCGTTGCCGCCTGTCGCTTCTTATGCATCAAGCAAAGAAGCTTCTCCTTCTTTGCAGGAGCAAAGCGCGGGCGATATGAGTAGAAGAATTAGGATCAGAGGAGGAAATTGGGCGATATCAAATCCATATAGACTCTCAATCTTCCAGTTTTAGGCCAATTACTCAGAACGGCATCATCATAGCATTCTGTTCGACTTTATATGACCTCAAAAACTTCAAAACCTTGCTTCATCTCTCGACATTCATCCATCATGAGACGCTCCTGCTCTACTCAATGTGCACTTATCTTCTATGCCGCTCTGCGCCGCTATCCCGAGGATCCTCGAACCACTTCCATGCGTTGCATTCAGGTCTTATTATGGTGCTCAAGCGTTGTCGGGCTGGCGATCATCTGCACGACGCTGGTGTTGGGCATTCATCTACAATTGCAGCTTGATTCTGCTGGCCAGGCCACTGCCCAAATCGCCGCATCTATCGTCGGTGTCTTAACAGGATCTCTGCCATATGCATTGCCTTACATTGTCACGAAAGTCACGACTTGGTGGTGCCAGTGGAGGACGGGCGTTAGCGACTATGACATCTCATCTCACGAACAGGTATGAAATCGATTAGTGTTTTCCCGTCCCGTCTGTGAAGTTGCTTCAATCGGCTGGCCTTGTATATATACCTTATTTTCGCAGGTCAACATCTAATTCGTCCGTCTTCAGTCAGTCATTGCCAGGAGGATCTTCCAATTCAAAATATTCATCTACCTGGTTGCGACAACCACCTCCCTCATTGCTCTCATCCTCTGGATGGAGCTGCCAGCATCGAAACTTCACAGTGGGAAAACTCTATCACTCGGGTCTCATTGTGGTGAATTTCCTCAAAGTGATGATCCAAACATGATTGGGTCAGTTAACCCAATCGCGACTGTTGACTCCGGCAACAATGCTTCAGGATTCTGCGACGAGGGTAGGGCGTCTTTCCTGCTTCTCTGTGCGCATATGGTTTGCTTAGCAACAGAGCTTTTGCTTGAGACGTTGATTTACTTTCTTCCGTCTAAGGCTATTTTCAGGTGCTCCAATAGCCGCTGGTGACAAGGGCAGGAGTATATCTTAACTTCTCATTTGTAGCTCACGTATTTATTATTTATACTTCGTGCTTGATGACGCATGCTCTTTGTCTACACATTCTAATGTTCACAATTAATGATATATATTGAATGCCATTCTCCATCTGGAATTATCACCAGTGGATCGTTATATCTTATGAGAGCTGATGTTTAGGGCACTCAAATCGTCTCCTCTCGTGCAAGAACCAGCCCAGTGCGGCAGGGGATATAAACCATCAGAGAGTTTGCACGACCATCAAAGTCAGGATTTTCCTGCTCCGTAAAGTACCTCGTGTTCTTGTTGTTTCTCTCCATACCGCCAAACTCCTTCGAGTCAGTATCGAGGACAATCCGATACGTTCCAGGCGTGTCAACGCCAACTTTATAGTCGGGGAAAGACTTCGTCGCATGGAAATTGAATACGAACACCAACCCAGCCCTCTCGAATACGATGACCTTATCGCCCTCGTGCTTGCGGGAGACGTAACCATTATCGTGCTTATTGCGATCAAGCCAGCCGTACTTCATCTCCAGATGCTGCAAGGCATGATCGAATCGATTCAACTGCGGGTAGCGAAGTAAGTTGTCATCGGTGAGATTGAATTGACGTCTTGCGTACAAGAAGCTTGCGCCATTGCCTTCGCGAGGGAAGTCGAGCCACTCCGGATGTCCAAATTCGTTGCCCTCGAAGTTGAGATAGGCTTCGCCGCCGAGACCGTGAGTGATGAGGCGGAGCATCTTGTGAAGGGACATGCCACGCTCAATGACAGGGGTGTATGGTGAGAGAACGGACATGTTGGTGTAGAGTTCGGCGTCACAAAGCCACATCATCAATGACTTATCACCAACAAGTCTGTTCGTTCTGGTTAGTCAAGGGTGGCCAACCGAGATGTGAAATTGTTTCAATCACTTACGCTTGATCATGGCTTTCAGCATATGCGATAGTCAGTTCGCCGTCTCTTCTGTTTGTCAATGTATGGACCACGTTTCCGATATTCCAATCCTCGTCCTTCTGCTCCTTCAGCATCTTGATGTACATGTCAGGGACGGCCATGGCGAGACGATAGTCGAACCCAACCCCACCGATCTCGAAAGGCAAGCAGAGTGCCGGCATACCGCTCACGTCCTCAGCAACTGTGATGACATCGGGATAGAGTTGGTGAAGCATATGATTTGCAATAGAGAGGTAGGACACGCTCTCCTTGTCGACATTTGAACCATAATACTCGTGGTATCCACCGGAGAAGCCACTACCAGAACCATTCAGTCAGTCTCTGTAGGTTTAAGCAATGGGATAGGGTGATACTCACGTTCCAATACCATGATGGATATACAACATACTCGTCACGCCATCAAATCTGAAACCGTCGAAGCCATACTCTTCTATCCAAAATCTCAGGTTGCTCAGCAAGAATCTAAGAACTTCATGATGTCCGTAATTGAACAATCTTGAGTCCCAAAGATCGTGGCAACCCTTGCCCCCGCTATGGAAGTAGAGGTGATCAGTGCCATCAAACAAGTTCAGACCATCCTCACTGTTCTTGGAAGCATGGGAATGAACAACATCTAAGAGAACGACGATCCCCAGACCGTGAGCGGTGTCAATCAATTCCTTCAAATCCTCCGGCGTACCATATCTCGATGACGCAGCGAAGAAGTTGTTGACTTGATATCCAAAACTTGCGTAGTAAGCATGCTCCATGATAGCCATCAATTGGATAGCATTGTACCCCAGCCACTTGATGCGGGGTAGCATATTTCGAGTGAAATTCTTGTATGTAGCAACTTTCTGCTCCGGGCTCGAAATGCCTACGTGAGCTTCATAGATCCGAAGACTTCCTGGACGGCTCGGGCGAGCATTCTTGCGGATATAACGTTCAGATGCAGGTGGATTCCAGAAGCGAGCGTCATAAACGGGTGACACATCCAGGTCTTGTGTAGCACGGGTTATCCATGCCGGAATGCGGTAGAGCTTTTCACCAGTTGATAGAGTCAGGCAGATCTGGACACTGCGTTAGTGACGATAAGTGGATTGCTTAATAGATGGACAGTCACGATACCTTGACTTTGGAATCGTGAGGAATGGCGCTTTGGCCGTCCTTGGCTGGCACGACAATCTCCCAAACGCCGAAGTCATTCCTCTTCATGAGATTTGCATTGGTATTCCACTCATCTGCGATATCATGTTAGTTCAACTGGCTCTATGACAGCAAGACATTGGCAGATGCGTACTGAAGTCACCGACGAGGGCGGCCTCTACGGCATTAGGAGCCCATTCGCGGTAATGCACATCACCGTTGTCGGCAACATTGAAACCAAGTTCCTCATAACCCTAACGAAAAGGAATGTTTGTTAGGCAAGGTGACTCAAAATGAGGAGTCGATTGCAGCATACGCACCCTGCTGAATCGCTCAAGACCACCCTCAGTTTCATCAATACGCTGTATCCGTTCTTTCGTCAGGTCATATCTGAGTTTGATTTCGTCCTTGAATGGAGCCAACCAAGGATCTCTTTTGATTATCCCGCATCCTTCAGGGAGTTGCCCTTCCTCCTCCTGAGCATATTTCACGGTGCTCGCTGCTTCTTTTTCAGCGGGCATCTCGATATTGGACCTCTGCAACTCCTTGTCTGATGCTGTCAATGAGCAATGATTGGGGTCAGATGGAGACGGCTCAGGATCAGTGACGGGAAGATGTGGTTTCTGGTGGGGTAGCGGGGAACCAGACACAAGACGGAATGGGAGTCCGAGGATGCCAGCAAAAGCTCTCCACGGAAGAAGTAGCCAGAACGAGATGAGTGACAAAAAACGGTTGAAAGCAGTATAGGGCATTTACACGTTTTATTGTTACTTCCCTCTCTTGTTATCTTCTTCTATAATCCTTTTCCGAAGGGAAATTGAACTCTCTATTTATCAATGAATTCGGGAGATCCAAAGATTGCCTGAGGAAGAGTCCGGTTTGGACGAAGGAAAGTTTTCTCACCCAACAACGTCGCTAAAGTCAATTGACAAATGGTAATTAGTGCACGGAATTGATCAAGGTTAACGAGTTCCAGCTAGCTCAAATATGGCTCACAAGTCCAGGACATCTGGAATGGCCTGGAGAGGCAACGAGTTCATGCCCCCACTGGGATGTCGACCAGCAAAGAAAAGGCAGAACTCTGTACAGCAGAAACTGATTGGAATGCCGGCCGGCGTACTGTCAGCCATACATGTGTAGCACGTCCACAGAAATGCGACGCCCACCATAGTCTAGCCGCACAAATAGCGCGCGATAGCCCCAAAGAACTTACTCTTCTTTTCAGCCATAGCAGAGATTTATTATTTTCACGAGCAAGACGAAGTATTATGCATTACCCACGGTAGAGAACGCTCACTGCAGACGGAAATTGTCCTCCAAGACCTTTTTTGAGAGAGCTGCGAAGAAGATAAAGGTAATTGCTGTTGTCATCGTCATCGTCGTCGTCGTCGTCGTCGTCTCGTTGTCGTTGTCGTTGTTGCTGAATGCCGTTTTTCGGCCTGAGTCTTGTACGAAATGATCTTATCTTGTCTTATCGAATCGAATCGAATCGAGTCAATCTTGATAATAAGATAAGATAAGCTCGCTTCGTTGTTTACGCGGAGATTTACCGAGCAACCGTCGATGACGACCCATGTCTGGGCTGTGCTGTCGATCACTACCAGTATCTTCTGAACGATAGACGAGGCAGGTGAGGGGGTGTAATGACGGATGCGACATTGCGCTGATGTCGTCTTTGTAGGGAGCAGTTGGTGGTAGTCTTGATCAGTTCAGTGATAGGTGTCAATTCCCTTGGTACTGTTCTTGATCGCCTAAATTCGAGGCACCATACGCTGTTGCAACTGAGCTCGTCGTTTCCCGCGAGGCCGTCCAGTTCAAGTGCTTGATAAGCATTAGAGGGACTCGCTAAGACTATAAGTGGGTTCTTTGGTCATGAAACGAGACACCTTTGTTGCAGCTATGATTGTTGCAAGGAAGTCCCATGCCCCTCGACCGTTGGGAGGAAAACTTCCATTACGCCGTTACTGTAGCTGCAGACCACCACAGTCAATTCAGCTCATAGTCAATGCGATACCAAGTTCGGCCCCATATTCAACCGGCTTGTCGTCTCTCAATATTGGTAGAAGATACCTCTCTACCCCGACTTGCCTGTGCAAAGGTCCTGATTTTACCGGCTCTTACACCTCCAGCTATGAACCGTTTGAGCCTACGCGAGGTCCCCTGGCCAAGGCGAAGAGTCCGTTGCACGACGACCGACATCGCAGGAATGGTCCATCTCAAGGGTCTTTCCAAGAGGATTGGAACTCGCCAAAAATCACGCCACGTTACTTGAAAGAGCAACTGGATCAGTTTGTCGTTGGTCAAGAGCGGGCAAAGAAGGTGCTGAGCGTGGCTGTATTCAATCATTATCAGCGCATCACCGAGTTGGAACGAAGAGACAGGCAACTGCAGGAGATGTGGTTGGCGAGGGAACGCGAAATTACTAGGGATTATTATCTCAAGCCTACGGAAGGTATTCCAGCACTAGTCGCTCGGGTATCTTGTTGATGTCGCTAACATCCTGACCAGATGTTGGTAACTACCCTTTACTGTCTGGAGACTTCCGTCAGAGCAGACATCAAGCAGGTCGGCCGACTACCAATGAGTCAACTATTGCTGACAATGATGATTATGATCTGTCTTTGTTATCAAAATCGAACGTACTGCTCTTCGGTCCGTCAGGCGTTGGAAAGACGCTTATGGCCAAGACGCTGGCAAACCTCCTTTCCGTACCATTCTCGATGTCCGATTGCACCCCCTTTACGCAGGCCGGCTATATCGGCGACGATGTCGAAGCATGTGTTGCAAGGATACTATCAGCAGCAAACTACGACGTGGAAGCTGCAGAGCGAGGAATAATTGTTCTTGATGAACTGGATAAACTTGCCGCTACACGAAGTGTGCCTGGACAAGGAGGTTCTGGTGGGGGGCAGAAAGATGTTGGAGGTGAAGGGGTGCAGCAGGCCTTACTCAAAATCATAGAGGGCACGACAGTGCAGGTCCAAGCCAAGCCGGAGAGAAGTTCAGGCACTTCGCCTCCTCCGCCTGGTGGAACGACCCTTCATCCTCATCACCGACAGGGTGACCCGCGGCCCCCAGGCGCTGGCTCAAGTCAGAATTTCACTAATAAAGTGGAAACCTATAACGTGAGGACGGATAATATACTTTTCATCATATCCGGTGCTTTTGTGGGTTTAGAAAAGCACGTCATGGACCGGTTGGCCAAAGGTTCCATAGGTTTTGGGCAACCAGTACGCAGAAAATCGAAGTCAGGGTTTGCGAGATATCCTTCCAATGAGAGGAGAAGTAGCGAACGCGACTTTGAAGACGAAAACGCCGGTGGCTTAATGCCCATATTGCCAGGGTCGGAAGAGGAACAACTGTACAAGGAGCACCTCCCTTTCCTTACAACGAGCGATGAACCTTCGTCGTCCCCCAGTACTGCTAATTCCCCCGAACTCGCACCCAGCCGCAAAGATACTAGGTACTTCAACCCCTTGGACCTTGTGACTCCCGCTGATCTGCAAACTTATGGGATGATTCCAGAGCTCATTGGACGCATACCTGTCATTGCTGCCTTGTCACCTCTTTCTCATTCTCTTCTTCTCCGTATCCTGACAGAACCTAAGAATAGCCTCGTCAAGGAATACACCTCTCTTTTCGCGCTGAGCAATGTATCACTACATTTCACAGCCCCCGCCCTTCATGCCATAGCCTCTAGAGCTCTAAGACATAGTGCTGATACCGGTGCTAGATCTCTGCGCACGGCTATGGAGAACCTATTGTCGAATGCAATGTTTGAAGTCCCCGGCTCCAGCGTCAGGCATGTGGTAGTTACCGGAGCGAGTGTTAGAGGCGACGAGGGTATTCTGTACTTCTCGAGGGGAGATAAGGGCAAGGCAGAAGAAATAATCGAAGAGGATGAAAAGCAATGGAAAGCCATGACGAAAGAAAGTGTATATAGCACTCGAAATGCGAGTCCTAACGGTTCGAGGTCGAAGGTGGAAAGGGGGGAGAAGTCTCAAGCACGCACGCTTAGATAAAATGCCAGCTGTGACCTTCTGGCTCGCTGCGCACATCCGCCCACATCGGTACCATGCATCTTTAATCATTACGTCGCTCCTTCGACGACCTCAGTATCTTATCTACGCTGCTTGAGTGTATTATTACCGTTGTGGCATCTCTATCAGACCATTGCGACTAAGGGGTCGTGAAACATATTCATCTATACAATCCAATCTCGTATCATTCTTCATTACCTCCAAGTATATGCAGCAACTGTGACTTCCGCCGAATCACTTTTCCATTGGAACATAACCCATGAAAATATCCCTCGGCACCCTGGATTCACCCTTACGATAAGGCTCCCCGGCAGCTTCTCTGGCAAGGTCATTGATCCAAGCTCCATTCGGTTTCAGGGATTTCTTCTCAGCCAGCTCAGTTGCTAGATAGAGCCATGACAACGTATTTCCAACAGTCGATAGTTCATCACTAACACTCGTTGCTGCACAAGCACTCATCCTGTCGTACAACTCCTGGTCGGTCCACAATTCATACAGGCGTTGCGCGACGGTATCTACATCACCGACCTCGACAAGGAAACCGTTCTGTTTATCCTTCACTTGCAGTGGAATACCACCTGCCAGAGATGCGATGACCGGTTTTCCATGATGGAGAGCTTCAGACACCTTGATCTCAAATCCTTCACGGGTTGAGAGCTGCAGAGCAACTTTAGCTTTCGACATCAAGGCATTGAGAATTTGGTCGGATGATGGAACACGCATGGCGCAAACAGATTGCTTTAGATGACGCAGGGAGTTGTCAAGGTGATCCATGACCTGATTGTAAACAATAGCACCATCAGGATCATCGATGGAACCGTGTCCACATATCAAAAGCTTTGGTGGCGTCAGGTGGGGTGACCTCTCATGAAGGATGTCCAGGAATTTCGAGTACGAATGCAGAACATCAAAAATTCCTTTCGATGGGTCAAAGCGGGCCACCTGGATGATGTACTCATCTATGCTTGTTAGCAGTGGTCGGGATCAAGCAACCCCGGAGTTGCAGTTACTCACCATGAGGATAGTCGATTGTAACCATGGAGAGAGCTTTACACTGGGAATTGAAAATATTGCCATAGTAGGAGGTCACTCTCTCATTCATCTTTTTGTTCAGGCCATCCAACCTGTACGTGTGGTATCAGCAAACCGAGAGTCCTGAACAACGAGAGAGAAGGGAGGGGGTGGGAATGCGAACCAATCGGTAGTTGCTGGCATGAAGCCAACCTTTTCTTTGGGCACATTGTTCGGCACAAATACTTCGACCGGATGACTCAGGAAGACATCTGCCCTCTGGATGCTTTTCCACAAGAAGTCCCAAACCTCTTGTTGCGGACTGCCCTCGATATCAATCAAATCACTCCTGATCTGAATATGGCTTCGATAGATAACAAGCCTATCAGGCGTCATGTCCTTGATGATGGGTATTAGGGAGGGCATCTGAGGATCGTCAATTATGATAACATCGGCGCCACCTTTTTCAGGGGGTTCAAGGGCGCCCCCGGCATTGAGCCAATATCTTTCTGCATTCCGCTGGGACCACTCCTCAAGCGCTCGCATCCCAGCCTTACTCAAACGCTCCTCAGGGTTTGCAACACCTTGGAGTATGTTATGGTTTGTTTTGGTGATACGGAAGACCTCCGGGCTTGGACGAGGGACATACCTGGAAGTTGTCAGCATGTAGAGAATTGCTGATGTGAGGGAGCGATACTCACCAAGTGACATCGACTTTGAGCAGCTTCAAGAAGCGAACCAAGGCGTGTCGCATCAACGCAACGCCACCGCCCTGAGGTGTGGCACTGAAGAATGCAATCTTCAAGTTGTGCTTTTTCGCCTTGTCGGCATACTTGAGCACAGCTCTCCATGTCGGTTCCTGAACAGTCTGCCTGTAATCTTCGAGGCTCGCAATGACAGCATGTGATCCGCAATCAACATCGACATCTCCCCTGAAACCGACCTGGAGGTACGGTTCCTTATTAGGGTTGAAGAAGCTAGAGACTATAATCAGCCTGAAGTTCAGCCGTCACTTGTAAATGATTGATCTTCCATACGAGATGCATCGTCGAGACATGGAATCCGCCAATTCGTCAATAGTCCTGTTCGCCACACCCTTTTCGCGGTCCCAATATGCATTATGCACACCCTCATACCCCTTCACAACGAGAGGGACGATATCTAACTCCTTCCAGAAACGAGAGCAAAGCTGCGGCAGTCTCTTCGCCAAAGCTTCAGGCACTGTTACCCCGAGGAATTTCTCGCAATGATCAACTTCATATCTCAGAATCAGTGAAACTATGGCGTTCGCGATTGAAGCGGGTTCATCTGATGCTGGATATCGACGAAGGGCAAAGTCGAGGAAATATGTTGCGTCCCTGACGCCAAAAGCAACAACCAAATCACCATCCTGGCCAATAGCAATGGATATACCAGCATAATTCGTCTAGATTACGAATGGTTAGCCTGACGCACCGTCTAACATCTCAACTATTAAAAAGCCCACGAGCGAACATACTGTCACCAAGAGTCCATTCCATGCGTTCGGTTGCGGTTGCGCCCTTGTGGATGACCGTCTTCGTTCCCCTGAGTCGAGACGCTCAAACGTGGAGTCATGTATATCTTCCAACACCTTCCCCAAGAACGGCTCGAATACGGGCGACTCTGTTGGAGGACCTTGTACAGGTAAGAAAGGTTCTCCAGAGGACATAGTGAAGGCTTTTTTTTTATTTAGATATCAGGGGCGTAAATTTGGATATGGCCGAGTATCGTGCAGCAACAGCGCAAAGCCTCCTCCCTGATAAGATGGTGATGACGATGATGATGGCGTATCCTCTCTATAGAAGCGTGGTGTCTACATGGGCCGGTGGTGCAGTTGTCCCCCATTTTGACAGTTGAATATAGACTTTGGCAACTTTGCCTCCGAGCATCAAAAGTCTAGTTACGAGTTAATGTGATCAGCGAATCGCGAGACTGGCGTAAGTCAGGAGTCCGAGTTCGTAAGAAGGGTGGCACGATGCCATGCGAAGGACAATGCCGAGATACCAAACATCATCCACAAGTCTTTGCCGAGCGCATCGAGGGCAACCAGGGAAAAAAAAAAGGAAAAAAGGAAAAAAGAGTATGCTGCTGTTGCTCATCTCTGAGGACGGTCCGCACTTCATACTCTCGAAGAGGCGGAATTCGTGAGAATAACTAAGAGCAATTCCTCCTCAAGGTCCAATTCAGTTGCACAAGTGAGTGCTCCAGTGCTTGAATCAATCGAGAATAGTACATTGCTATGTACCGTGCCTTCACATATAGCATGCCATTAACAGTCTACCGGGCAGTAGCAGTAAGGGAATAGATTCGCACCCCCTGCCACCGTTATCTCGGTGCACAAGAGCACAGTAGCTAAGCTGCGACGCCTGGGCCGATGGCGGAACTTTGTTTTCCTTCCCATTCCGTTTCTCGACAAAACTTTGTCGTATGCTGAGAAAAGGACGTATACTTGCCCAACAAACGTGTGGTGGTTGGTTATAACGTGCGTTACACGGCTTACTGGAGTCGTTGTTGGCTTGTGGTGGACGGAAAGTCCAGCGTTAACGTGACCAAGCTCGGGTACGGCTCTGAATTCATGAGGCACTACTGACATTGAAGCATATGAATCAGGAATGTCAACAGTAGATAATATGTAGGTTGGAGGACTCGATAAATAGAGAAACCAGTGAGAGGAGCGCTATTGCATACTGGCCATGGACTTTGCCATCCCTTCTTTCCCAACATGACTCTTAAAAAGAGATTGAAAAAATCGGTTGAGATTTTGTTAGGTGCAACTAGATAGTGTAGCCACAGCGGGCCATGGTACGTATATATATATACGTCAGGGTAGTGGTAGCACACCGGAAGGAAGTCAGGACGATACGGCCTGGGGATGATTTTCCAGATTCACCAGGGTTCATGGCTCATGATTGCGAAGACGGCAGCACAAGAACAGCCTCCTTCTGAGGGCGATGAATCGAGCTGTCTTGCCCAGGCTGAAAGCGATAGTAAGAAATTGAATCGAAGAATGCGCTGGTGACTAGCGAATATGCAGTTGAGTAACCTTCCAGAACGGCTGTCTTGCGACGATAAGAATGGCGTAACGGAATGGGTTGTATCTGCAGATTTGCAGAACAGAATGAAATGAAATGAAAAAAAAAAATAAATAAATAAATAAAAAAGCATCCCGTATACTGCTATCGGCAGAGACGTTGATGTACACTACCTTCACTCTTTTAAGAATCCTTCGTTATTACGTAGGCATCGCCTCGTCCGGTTGCATCACACAATAATACTGAATAAACCCTGAAGCTGATTCAAAGCTCTTACTATGTATAAACATGACGTCTTTTTCTTCTCTGGAGCCGAAAAAAAGATTCTCTTTCAATAATTTGGTTTAGTGAGAAGGTTCAAAAAGGATGTAGGGGAGGTTTTACATGTGAATTTTGGGATGTCGAGGCGCTAGCTCGTGCTGGTTCGCGGCTTATGATGCGCACGATCGATCGCTGCGACTGATCATTTGCCTGTCATCTGCGTAGACTCACAGGGACTGGTTGCAGAAAAAGATCAAAAGGTCCAAGCCTATAAAGCCAAGGAGAGCGAAGCTGCATCGAAGCATTGCGACCTATATCATTTCAGAAGTATAGTAGACTCCTAGGCAAACCGTCACGAACTCAATCCAGTCAAATCTTGCCGGATCGGCGCTGGTTTGACGAGGAGGGGTGTGACGATTTGGCCTACAGCATGATCCCTGTCGCAATATGCCAGATCGCTGCAACATTTCCCCACGTTGATGTCTTCCATCATCTTATCTTCTCTGGTTTTGCAGCAGTTCAGATCGCGACAGCGAAGTAACTGCTGTGCTCAAATGGAGAAGCGACACAAGCGGGCGTATGGACCACCATTTGACCACAGCAGATGCACGGCCACTTCTCACTCGTAATCTTAGATCCATACGGGCAAGCTGCCCACTCGGTGATCTTCCTCAGCAGAGCCCCTCATTTTGCAGATTCCTGTTCTTCTGCTATTGCGGTTCATTTTGCCATTCACCCTGCCGAACCAGGAGCAGGCAGACCGAGTACCCATAGAAAGTAATATTAGTCAAAGAAATTGGAGGCAGACAGTCCCTGGCAACGATCGAGATAGAGAAGCAGGAGAAGGGGTGGCTTGGAAATCTACTTAACACCGGGTTTCTGGATTCTTGTTCCATTTCCATTCCCATTCATTCCTATTTCCAGTCCCTCTTCTCTTGTTCTTTTCGTCTCCCGTTTCTTCTTATCTCTTCATTCTCGCCCACCGTGGTCCTCTTGTACTGACTCACGGCCTACCCCCTGTCTCTGAATTTCGTGTCTGTCCGCATACAATCTTCTGATCTTCCTCTCATTAGAAGCAGAACAAGAGGACTAAGGGGAGAAGTGAAAGCAAAAAAAGAATAAAATAAAATAAAATACATCAACGGTCCTTCTTGTTCCAATATCAATTACATCTCATTCTCTGGTAATCGGTGATTTAATATGAGTGACGAACGTCTTTCTGCGACGGTAAGCATATAAAATTTCTCCTAACGCATAACAGCGTTTTCTGCGCCTTACCCCTACGCTTCCGCTGCCGCCGCCGCCGCCGCCGCCCGTTATCGCAACGTCCAATGTTGCGCCAGCTCTACGCAAGGGCAGGGGGCGACGGCGATGAGTGGACGACGAGTCGGCGACAAGAAGTATTGGAGACTGACGAGATGATGGTGAGACAGGTTGCTGAGGCTCATGGAGTCGACTCTTTCCATGTGCCTCGTGAATTCTACGAGCGACACCCCAAGCATACCCATCTTGCCGGTATGGGCGAGTACAGACGCCTCTACGAGGAATCTATCTCACGCCCACACGACTTTTGGGCTAACATGGCCCGTGAACTCTTGCACTTTGAGCGGGACTTCCATACTACACATACCGGTAGTTTTGAGCATGGCGACAACGCTTGGTTCCTCGGTGGCAAGCTCAATGCCTCCGTTAACTGCGTCGATCGGCATGCATTGAAAAATCCTGATAAAGTCGCCATTATTTACGAGGCCGACGAGCCCAATGAGGGCCGCAGTATTACTTATGGTGAGCTCATGCGTGAGGTCTCCAAGCTTGCTTGGGTTTTGAAGAGCCGCGGCGTTAGAAAAGGTGATGTGGTGACAATATATCTTCCCATGATCCCTGAAGCCGTTATCGCTCTCATGGCCTGTGCTCGCATTGGTGCCGTCCACAGTGTTGTTTTCGCCGGTTTTTCTGCTGGTTCATTGAGGGATCGCATCGTTGGCTCTCAATCAAAGATTGTTCTTACTACTGATGAGGGCAAGCGTGGAGGCAAGATCATCAATACTAAGAAAATCGTTGACGATGCTCTGGTTGGCACCCCTGAAGGTCTTGTCTCCTCAGTCCTCGTTTACAAGAGAACAGGTAATGAGGTCCCATTCGTCGAAGGCCGTGATTTCTGGTGGCAGGAGGAGGTAGATAGTTATCCGGCTTACTTCCCTCCAGAAGCCATGGACTCTGAAGACCCTCTTTTCCTTCTCTATACTTCCGGTTCTACAGGCAAGCCAAAGGGTATGATGCATAGTACAGCAGGATACCTACTGGGTGCAGCAGCTACTGGTAAATATGTGTTTGATATTCATCCAGAAGATATATTCTTTTGCGGTGGTGATGTTGGTTGGATTACTGGTCACACGTATGTCGTTTACGCTCCTTTGATGCTCGGATGCGCGACTGTTGTATTCGAGAGTACTCCCG
Organism: Ascosphaera aggregata; assembly: GCA_024244195.1. Taxonomy (NCBI): domain Eukaryota; kingdom Fungi; phylum Ascomycota; class Eurotiomycetes; order Onygenales; family Ascosphaeraceae; genus Ascosphaera; species Ascosphaera aggregata. The sequence goes on along the minus strand of JAGYHZ010000025.1, from coordinate 10,357 downwards.
CCTACCCCAATTTTTCACGCTATTGGGACGTCATCGACAAATATGATGTCACACAGTTCTATGTCGCGCCAACAGCTCTCCGGCTATTAAAGAGAGCTGGTGACGAACATATCCACCATACGATGGAACACTTGCGCATTTTGGGATCCGTCGGTGAACCAATCGCTCCTGAGATCTGGACATGGTACCATGAAGTTGTTGGCAGAGGAAGAGCACATATTGTCGATGTAGGTCGAGCACCACATCCAATCGATATTTACGATTTCAGCATACTAACATATTGCCGCAGACCTACTGGCAAACCGAGACCGGCTCTCATGTCATCACTCCCCTTGGCGGCGTTACTCCGACGAAGCCAGGCTCCGCGACGCTGCCATTCTTCGGTATTGAGCCCGCGATCATCGATCCAGTCTCTGGTGAAGAACTCGAAGGCAACGATGTCGAAGGTGTGTTGGCATTCAAGCAGCCATGGCCCAGCATGGCCAGAACGGTGTGGGGAGCTCACAAGCGATACATGGACACATACTTGACTGTTTACAAGGGATATTACGTACGTTTCGAGGAAATTAAACCTATTGCTCACATGTAAAGGAGCTTGCTGACAACTTCAATCCTATCTAGTTCACTGGTGACGGTGCCGCTCGCGACTCTGACGGTTACTTCTGGATTCGCGGCCGTGTTGACGACGTTCTTAACGTATCTGGACATCGCCTCTCCACTGCTGAAATCGAAGCCGCCCTCATCGAAAACAACCACGTTGCCGAGGCCGCCGTTGTAGGTGTCAATGACGACTTGACTGGTCAATCCGTCAATGCGTTCGTTGCTTTGAAATCCGACCACCCGGAGAAGCCGGAGACACAGGAAGATATCGACCAAGTTAGGAAGGGACTGGTCTTGCAGGTCCGAAAATCGATTGGTCCCTTCGCATCTCCCAAAGCCGTCTACGTTGTTGATGATCTCCCAAAGACTCGGAGTGGTAAAATTATGAGACGTATCTTGCGCAAGATCTTGTCTGGGGAAGAAGATAGTTTCGGTGATATCTCAACCGTAAGTTCAGCACGAGTGCTTATCCATTATAGCTGGCTGCTAACCGTCTTTTTCAGCTTTCCGATCCAAGCGTCGTCGGTCGCATCATTGAAGTATATCATCAAAGCCAGAAGCCCCACCACTGAACGGACAAGCCCAAATCTCACTGAGCTTTCTGCAGCACCCCTTCATATCTTCAATCCATTGCAGATACGTTAAAAAACGGCAATAACATATCAATCGCACACTTTACCCATCTTACCTGACGTCAAGCCAGCGCCCTCTTTCATGTTTTAATAATCTTTTCTCGCTCAACCTTGGATAGCCAAATGATGCCTCTATACACTTTCATTACTTTGTCAGTGATTTATTCAGATTGTGTCTCATCTTTGAGCAATTTCTGGGTCAACTTACCTCTGATTTTTGCTCAATAATTTTTGAGTTTCAGTCCTGGGTGGCGATATTCACAAAATACCCGGGCGCTGCTCTCACTGAATTATGTATCTCCTTCGGCAGCAAAGGGTGGACTTGCAAACGTGACAGGTATCTAATCGGTTCTCTCTTCAGTCTTTGCTGACAACGTTATCATACCAGGTTTGGCCACTTCCCGATCTCCTCGCTTCGAGGCCTAGACATTTCCAACCGAAACTTAAATCACATACCTCGTTGCTGGTCACGCCAATCATTCCTACATCCGGCAAGAGGTAATCCACGAAAGTTTGTGACATCAGGGACGATCTATAAGATCGAGGGTCCACTGTGTCCGCTTGTAACTTGATCGATTTCAATATTCTTAGCGGTTGCTTCCATCAAAAATACTCTGCAAGATACTATACATTGTTGCTAGGATTCTCCAACAAGACAGGGGTCTTCTGAAAGAAAACCGATAGTACCTAGACAATCCAGCTGAGCTGTTTCTCAATACTGGACTTGGTTATCCCCGTGGTGACTACCCACAAGAGTATCGAGGTTTTACATTGCTGGAAGCCGCCCCCGACGGTCAAATTACACGATGGTTCAAAATGCAACAGAAGGAAGTTGGTCTGCTAGAAATCCAATTCCAAAGGTGAACAAATTCGCCGACCATCTCAGGAGACGTAAGCATGAAAAGAAGCAGTTCGAACGGAAAATTGAACGGGAAGAGCAGGAAGAGGCACGTCGCAGGGAACAGGAGAAGCAGGAAAAGCAGGAACCAAAAGTCGCGCAGGCCGGGGCTCAAGAGTCTCATCAAAGAGAAGCCGGGGTTGATGGACGAAAACGCGAAGCAGAGGCGGGAGAAGAGGAAGAGGAGGTCAAACCACATCCTGATATTAAACCTCGAAGGCAGTACAGAGAAGTTACAGATCCTACAACTGGTAAGGAGGTTGAGATTGATGATGTGGATAAAGACTTCTTGAAATCCGTGAAGAATCCAATGGTAGGCCAGAAGATGTATCCGAACTGGTCTTACACGCTGAAAAGAGCTGACCCGCGGCGGCAGATGTCAGTGCCAAATGCGAACCTGGGAAAGGAAACTGTATGTTTCCTATAACCGTGGTCCAATTGTTATGAGACTAACATAGGAATAATAGCCCGTGCAGACGTCGCCGGACCAGTCGCTGGATGAGTACAAAGAAAATCAGGACATTACAGCGCCCCCTGATCCTATTGCTGCAGGCACTACCTCGGATGTTCCCATTCACGGCGAGAAAACTAACGTACTGTACCACCCCACGCCGTCTATCACATACGACGCCTTTTTCAAACATCTTGAACAAAGGACGTATGTCTTGTGTGGAGGGTGTGCCCTCGCAATACTTATCATTGGCACATTAGGGGGCGGATCAGTAAAAACTCTCCTCCTTCTGACTATCGGTATTACGTCGGCTCTGTGGCTATGGATGATGGATCTCATCTCCAGAGGGAGGGCAAATGAATGGAGTCAGGAGCGGCTTCGTGGGGAAATGGTAAGTTCAGTTTCCGTGTTTGCTGGCGAGTACATGCTCACTTATGATCTAGGCAACTGCCAACCTAATCCCTGAGTCCGTCGAATGGATTAACAGCTTCATGGCTATGGTCTGGAATATTATTGATCCAGAAGTATTTTCAAATGTTGCCGATACGATTGAAGACGTCATGCAGACGTCCATTCCCAAATTGATTGAGAATGTCCGCGTTGCCGAAATTGATCAGGGATCAAATCCCTTACGAATTCTTAGCATGCGAGCCCTGCCAGATACTCATGTTAAGGACCTGATAAAGGGGGGCGAAGAGCATGCAAAGAACACCAAGTCCCAAGATGGTGCCACTGCCGAGAGCGAGATGGGGGTTTTCTACAACTTGGAAGCCTCATTTACTTATCATGCAATGCCCACGGGTGCATCCTCAGCGTCGAAGGCTAAGAATATGCATATGCTGTTAGTCTTCTACCTAGGTGTTAAGGGCTTGTTTGGAGTCCCCTTGCCAGTATTCGTGGAATTGATTGAGTTCGTTGGGACAGTGAGGTTGCGCCTTCAAATGACCCCCGATCCACCATTTGCAAGGTCTTTGACTGTCAGTCTCATGGGCTTGCCTCACATTAAGGCTGGGTGCACACCCATGGTCAAACAGGGTATCAATATTTTGCAGCTTCCCGTTATTTCCAACTTCGTCAATTACGCCATCGCAACTGCCGCCAGCTTGTACGTTGCGCCGAAGTCTATGTCTCTCGACTTGCGTATGCTTCTTCAAGGTGACGATATATTGAAGGATACCGACGCGTTTGGCGTGCTCTGGGTGCGGATTCACAGAGCCAGGGATCTCAGCAAGCAGGACACCCGTGGCAGTGTTGGAGGTGGCAGTGATGCATACATCAACCTCTCCTTTTCCAAATACGAGAAACCAATGTATTGCACACGAGTCATCATCGATGATCTCAACCCCGTGTGGGAAGAGGCGGCTGCTCTTTTGGTAACACCAGAACTTATTCGTGCCGATGAACAATTAAGTGTGGAACTTTGGGATTCTGATCGCAGCACGGCTGATGACATTGTCGGCAAGATTACTCTTCCAATCAAAAAAATGATTGAACAGCCTGGCAAGATGTTCGTGGTCTCTTCAAAGCTCAGTGGTATAAATGAGGGGTCTGAAATGCCAGGGACATTGGACTGGGAACTTGGCTTCTTCGGAAAAACACACTTCAGAAAGTCAATGATGACTGATGGAAAATCCCACAATCTTCCAAAGAACTTAGAAAAATGTCCCGAGCTGCAAGATGACAAGGGCAAAATGAACTCTGAAGAGGATTACGCTGTTGAGCACACACCACCTGATCCACTTTGGCCCAGCGGCATTTGCAGCATCATTCTTCATCAGATCGTCAACCTTGAGCTTGAAGAGATCAAGGGCACTTATCGGCATCGAAAGGGCCATGAATATGATCCTGCAAGGAATTACGGCGAGAATAAGGGGGAATCAGGGGGCAATCTGCCTACGAGCTACTGCTTGGTACTCTTGAATGATACCCTAATACATCGCACGCGATCTAAGGCCGTAACTAGTAACCCAATCTTCAACACCAGCATGGAGCATTTTATCCGTGACTGGCGCTCAGCTACCATCACCATTGCAGTGCGAGACAAGCGGTTCCGCCAGCATGATCCGATTTTGGGAGTTGTCCCCCTAAAGCTTTCCGAGGTACTGCAAAAATCCTCACAGGCTACTCGTTGGTATCCCTTAGATGGTGGCATTGGATTCGGAAGGATACGCATCTCCATCTTGTTTCGGAGCGTTGATCTCAAACTAGCTCCATCGCTACTTGGATGGGATGTCGGGACATTCCAAATCTGCTCCAGTAGAATATACGCCCATGGATATCAAGATACTGGTAAATTGACATTACACACTAGCGGCGTCACAAAGGGAATCAGTCGCTCATATTGCCACGATATGGAGAATGGCAGCGGCAAGTGCTATATGACTACGACTGGCGATGACGACGACTCGCTCATTCTCCCTGTGCAACATCGCTATCGGTCTGCCATCGTAATCGAGCTCCATGGTTCAACCAAGGGATGGTCTACGATTTGGCTTAAAGACTACCCTGATAATGAAGTTATTGACGTTGATGTTCCAATATGGCAAGCTAAAATGCATGCGCGCCTAACAGGAAATTATATCACAGAAGACAACTGTGAACAGAAACGATCCCCAGGACTTGAAGACCTCAAAATCATTGGACGCTTGAAATTCCAGTTCCGATTTGCACCTGGTTTGCATGAGGTTTTCCGCAAACAGGTTCAGAGCAATGATAGTCGCGAAACATTCGAGACCTGGGAAGCTTGCATCTCGGAGGGTATCCGCGAACGTAAAGTTACCAGAGAACTTCCACAGCATTTGCAGAAACTCTACAAAGACTCATTGCTCCAAGACAGGGACATGCTCAGACTTGCTAGCGACGAAGAACGGAGAGAATTGTTTGAAAGAGCGGGCATTGATCCAGATGAGTTTATGAAAGGAAATCTTGCAGCCATTGAGACTGTTCAACGCCGTCACAGTGCTGCTTCTGGTGTCAAGGAGCCAGAGGATGCCTCTTCCCAGCACCTTCATGAGGGGGAGTCAAAGCAGAGAGACTCCGATAGCCAAGCCAAGCGAGACGAGCAACGTAATGATATCAAGTGCGAAGCTGATCACGGATCAGGGGGTGACAGCGTCGTCGGCCGACAATACAGGGCAGAGCCTGGTCGGCCTCAGATTGGGGGCGGCGGTCATCAAGTTGGTTCAGAGATCAGTCGGCAGTCAACAAACTGCATTGAGAGCGAGGAATTTCAAAGCGGAAGCTCCGAATCATCCGGAGAATCATCTCCAAAATCTGCGGCGCAATCTGAAAAGCATGCGAAAGATGAGAACAAGAGAGCTAAGCGGGCCGAACGTCGCAAGCACAGAGGCGTGATGCAATGGGGGCCCGCTCGCAATGCAGCATTCTTCAAGAACGAAACGAAGTTCGGTCTACAGAAGGTAAAATCCAAAATCACTGGTGGTCTACAGGGTAGGGAGCCTGATGTCGAAACGGAGACTTGACCCGAAGAAATTTCTTCCTCTTTACCCCATTCTAATCATGTTACCTATCTAATTATTTACCTATCTTCTTTCTGGAACAACTGAGTCCCGCTTTCAATGCCACTGCAATACCCATCAACCAGACTCTCGTTCCCGTCCTTGGGATATCATGTACAACAGTATACTTTTATTTTCCGACTTTGTCACCTATCTCTTTCTGGCTCAAACATCCGTATGCGAATTATAGAAATTCCGAATATAGCACATAGCAAGGCAGTACCACGAATTCAAATTGAATGGAGAAAGATGCGTACCGTGGGCAGAATAGTGCCGGCACCTCATATGCATGACATTCCAGGGATTGAGATGGATGGTTCTTCTTTCAACGAGTCAGGACTGCCCATCGGCACGATGTCCGATTAAGCAGAAAGACGCCGCTGCATTGAAATCCCCAGTCTCTCTGACGTGTCCGGCAGCTAAAGGAAAATTTAGTCCTTAATCATTAGATTGCTATTTCCCTATCAATCAGAAATGTCCGGGAATCGTTATTGATTGCTGGGAGGCTGTGGATGATGGAAATCCATCAGGATGAATGCGTGCAAAATCGGCGTAGATAGACTGACAAGACTTGACAGACAGGTAGACAGACATACTAATACCGATGAAACAGAAGACGCCATTGGGTGATTGTTTTACGATGAGCGCATGCATCGATAACGAAAGATAGTAAAAGAAAAGGATGTGCGAATTGGTATAAGCCATAAGTTCATGATACATACGAATTCGTGTGTAGGTAAAATGCATTTGCTTATGATTGACATTTATAAGCGAATAAGAAGATTGAAAATGCAGGCAAATGGTATATAGCGTTAAGGATGGGTATGACAAGCTGCTTAAACGGGTGATGAAAACAGAAGAACTCGACCAGGATCATTCGAGAACAGAAGCAAAGGTACAATGGCTTCGTAAGATAAGAAAAAAGGAGAGTAAATGGCAAACCAAATGCCAGAATGTAATGGGGACGAAATGAAAACGCGCGGACCATCCCGGGTTTTTTCTCTTTCTCTTTCAAGGCAGTCAGTCGGTTCTGTGGTGAATTAACTTCGGTTTGCTCGTTTCTCCTCTATTATTGTCTCTTTGTGTCGATGTGACTCAATGCAGGTGATGCGTTGGACCCATACGTGCTGAGTTTTCTTTTATAGCGAGCAAGAAAGAATGAGGAAGGCTAGGAAGGCTGAACAGATAGCATTCAATTCCGTGTTGTGAAAGGAGCCGGGTTTGTTACGAGAAGCAGTTGTTGTAAAGATGCAATTGGACCAGGAGGTGAAGGGCGAAGAGTCCACTTGTCATCTTGGTCGTCCCCTCGAACGGAGAATCGAGAATGATGATCTTGTGCCGCAAGGTATGAGTTGCGGTTATCGTGGTGAGATGTGCCACCACGGGTTGTGCCTGTTAAACCAGTAATCCGGAACTGGAGCCTACCCACCAACAGGTAGCATTAATGACGTTGAAATGGGAGGAGCAGACAGAGCAGTAACAAAAAAGGGTTTGCCACGAGGCACCCCATTTGCGAGTCATTATTCCACTGCCCTGCCATCGGCATGCTCGAACCGTGTTTGCCGTCTTTTGAGAGCTGGTGGACGAACGGATGACACGTCAAAGTCTGAAAAGGTTTGTCCATCATTCCAACCACTCATGGGCACATCTGTTGCAAAGGCCGTCCACGTCGGCGTTACCGGCGTCGCTGGCTCGTTGACATCATCCCGATCTTCGTTGCTATCGTCGGAATGGGAGATCGGCAGCACATGCCCATCGATAACGGGCCCCAGCGTCCAGCGCCACTTTCTTGACCCCTTCCTGCGAGGATCGATGGCGAGGTTCGGCTTTGATTGAGTGATGGGTAAGGTGGGTGAATTGACTTGAGTATCGCATGATAATGCGGCACGTAGTTGCTGTGCTAGATTCGGCCGCATGTGTTGAGGTGGCTTCACCTTCAAAAAACTCTCTCGTGTGAGCCCTATCGGTTTCATAGGCTCGTCCCCGCATTCCGAGTCGTCTGACTGATCGCGCTTCGAATCGCTCTGTGAATCCTCATCAGACCCTACTTCTGGCGAAGAAAAAGCGGAGACGTCTGAAGAATCCAATTCCGGTTCAAGATACAGGTCTGAATGCTTCGCCACGTACTTCACATTTCGAATCTCTTCCTGAATTGGTGCGCGGTATCTAACCTGCTTTTTAGTGTCGAAGAAGAGTTTGTGATTTGAGCAGGAATTGGCTAAGTCGTATGATGTAGGTTCACGGACTTGACCGGTCCACCGCGCATGATTGCCCAGAGGTGAGTTCCGAAGTATACTTCTGGCACCGCGTGGAAGCTTATATGGAACTTGCCCATTCTCCTTTCCTCCGCTACTACATCGCAACAGTGGGGGCTGCACCTGAGCTGATAAAGATGGTAAAACAGAACTCGTAGCGTCTCGGCGCGGGCTATCATAGGCGTTGCAGAAAGTGTTTCGAGCTGTGGGTGACAGTGTGCCATCTGACGGAATGCTTAATGTCAAACTTGTGGTCGATTTCCCGAATGTTCTTGGAACTGACGCTGTTTGCAACGACAGCTTAGGTTTTCTTGAATTTTTTGATCGACAGGTAGGTGCATTGAACACAGGTTTAGGTGAAGATGCTGGTGCGGAAGAAGCTGGCACTGAGAACGATGAAGATGTTGCCATGCCTGGAGTAGAAACGACCCGATCTGAGTGATCACTCGCAGTGGTATAAAGATGAGGATGTGCTGAATGTGCTGATATAAGAAGCATATTGAGGAGACAAATGAGCAAATGCCTGCATGTATGTGAATTGAAGGAGGTCTTGCGATCAATCCTTCTGCTCTCGGTGCCGGCACAAGAGAGGGATTTTCAATAATAAGAAAAAAAGGCAGGCAATAGCTGGGTATAAATTATCACAAAGGGTATAGATTACAAAATCCGGGGCAGAATGTTTTATTTTTCGTCAATCGTCAGGATTGTTCTAAGATGACCGTTAAGTCGTGAGCACACAAAGACCACACAATCCAGGTAAGCTTGTAATGAAGGAAGAGAGTGCTGAAGCCAACAAGGGAAGGAATGAAGAAAGGAAAGTAGAGGGAACGTAAGTTGAGAGGATGGGTATGATTGTGTGCGTGGGTGTGTATATGTGTATGAGATGATGAAAATGCGTGTGCATGTGTGCGTAGTATTCGTGCTACTATCTCGCAACTTTTAAGCAGACAATTGCCAGGAAATTTGCCGTATGTATAACACTGGTTCGGTCCGTACTCTGCAGCGCTCGGATATGAGGACAGGGGCTACCCAAAAACTTGCTTTCCGGGCTAATGCGAAGTGGGATTGGGAGTTCAAGCCCCCCTCAGTGACGGGAGGTTCCACGGGGAGAAGATCCAACGTGCGGCCCCAATTTAAGTAAACGGCAACCAAGTATCCTTCATGAGTAAGGTGGACGGGAGGGAAGGAAGAGGAGGGAATAGAAGGGAAGGAAGGGCGTCTAAAGAAGGAAAGGAAGATTTTCAATGGACGAAGCCGGTACTGTTGTCCGCCCAAGTATCCATTAAGACAACAACCCCAGTCTAGGGTGTGCTTTCCATGTATGTATACTTGTAGTACATACTGTAAGTCTCTGTGTGGGGTGGCAAGCGGCTGCATATAGAAAGGAAGAAGCTGGTTGCTGGTTGAAACGAGCCAACTATAGAGGGGTGGCTATTGGCCGGGTCTCAACCAGAGCAGTTGCATAAGCAATCGTAATCAGAAAAGACCATGACAGGCTCTGGCAGCCCGAGAACTAGAACGGAGCGGGTATAGCAGGGCAGGGCAGAGCAGGGCAGAGCGGGGCAGAGCAGAGCAAACCAAAGTAGAGAGACCGTTATCAATGCATATAGGCCGAAGAGCATCCGCGTCCAGGGTTTCGACGCCGGTGACACGCAGCTGCATCAGGTAGTATGGACGCAACATCCGTGTATGTAGCACATACGTAGGTAAGGGAGACCGTCTAAACAGGAAATGAGATGAGAGGAAAAGAGAGTTGAGGGCCAATCGCATGAAGTCTTCCTTCGGCTTTCGTCTCCTCGCGCGTGCGTTTTCTGTACGTCTTTTCTTTTACCAAAAGATTGACAATGTTAACGATGGCGTTGACGCTGGGACGTCATCCTGGGCGTACTTTCATGAATAATGCCGTAATGACCAAGTGGAAAGCGCCATTTGCATCGCTAGCCATGTGCAACATGAGGTCAGAGGCGTTTCCAGGTGCAAATCAGCGTGTCGGCCCTCCATAG
>JAGYHZ010000249.1:0-13366 GCA_024244195.1 Ascosphaera aggregata | reverse complement strand
CCTCCTTCTCCTCCATCATCTTCTCAGCCCGCGCAGGTGCAATCACGACCCTGTACCGATTCTTCTTTTCCGGAACACCACTCAAAACCCACTCCCGTGTCTGTCTCGGAACCACCTTCCCATTTCAACATCCATATATCACCAGACGAGTACTACGCTTGTCCACCACCACAACGCCGCCCGTACTGTAACCATGGAGGTACCAACTCCCAGGACGAAGAAGAAATTGAAGGTCTAGATGCGGATTACGACGAGGATGAAGACGAGTTAGATGATGAAGGACGTGTCATTGGCTTCGACGGTGTTTTGGCTGGACTACGAATTCAGCAGCTGAAACGGGAGAACGGGGAGATTCATGCGGAGGTGGAGGGTGAAATCGAAGGGCTAGACGTTGCGCTTGCGGCTGCTGCGGCGAGGGCAGGGGGAGGCAGAGGTGGAAGGATTGATATTGACGGACGAAGAATTGAGCTGCCCATTGGCAGGAGCAGAGAGGACTTGATGGGTGGTCGAAGGAGATAAGGCTATCAAATAGCATTTTGATGGGAGAGAATTATTGCTCGCTTCGGAGCATTACCAACATTGATGTGCAACTTTTTTTTTCTCCTACACCCTTGCCATTGCCCCTATTGCTTGATTTTTCACTTGCTTTCCAGCTGCGTGTTGGCTGTCTTGCTGTCTCGGCTGCGACAGGATGACGCCATCGCTTCTCATCGCAGCATTCGCCCTTGTTTGCATATTCATAAAGTGAGTGAGACGTCGTTATCTTCATCATACAAATAGCATGTGTATGTATCTTGATTACCATACACGATTCCTTATTTACATACATATATACATATACAAATCCTTGGTCTCCCCGCTCTTTTCATCAAAAGGCGCGCACCCGCACTCGGCTTCCAAATAATCGTTGATAACTAAGATCGGGGCCCGTTCTCCAGCATCTCTAGATACTTGAAGTAAAACTTCGCTGAATACCTTCTACAGCATTTCCCCCACTTAACCAATGGCAGAAATGTGGCACAGCAAACAAGCGAAATCATCGCGGCCATCACGAAAGCGTTCTGAAGTCCCATGTTCGTATACCATGGCGTCGTAGCATAACTGAAACCAAACCCAATTGAGTTACGGATAACTGTCACAGCAGCTACCGTCTCCCCACTGATTTCCCGGAAGCAATCAATGCTATAAGACAGCGCCACAGAAGATGATATCGAGCAGCCACATTGCATGAGTAACAACCCAAACACGAGACCAATCCAATGAATCCCATGGGCAGCACCAACACCCCAGAGAATCAATCCCGCAGCTATCATCGGGCCAGAGATGCACTGAAGCCACAATCTTTGCTCTGGTTCCCGAATGCCTTTATTCCTCCTTGCCATCCAGATCAAGAATTTATCACCGAGAACACCGGAGATAACTGTACCCAGGGCACTACCAATAAAGGGACCAATATAGACTGTGCCGATGGGACCGGATTTCCAGCTGTATGGCGCTGCTGACAGAATTGGGGAAGCGGTGCCATTGAGAACTGTGTACCATGCTAGACTGATACCGTAGACGAATCCAGCCCAGGCGGTTGTCGGATATTGGAAGATCATGATGAGAGGGATATACGTTATTTGGATCGCTTGTTTAAAGCGGGGACGCCCTTCCATCAATCTGAATATACGCAGGTCTGCGATTGCGTACCATGGCCTGTGAGCGATTGGTCGCTCCTGAGTTGGTGAAGGTGTTGAGGGTAGGGCATTCTCAGTAAAGTTGCCCTTCTCATTGGCTGCATCCTTCTCTGATTCATCTAGTGATGGTGAGAATGCTGGCTCATCAACCTCCTCTCCCTCGATAGTATGACGAAAGTACATCGTCTCTTCCATGAAGAAAAAGAGGATAACGAAAGCAACAGCTGTAACCATCGCTCCAAGATAGAAGGTCATATGCCAACCATATGCATCATTGAACCACCCTGCCACCAGAGGCGCTATGAAGTTAGAGCCGTAGAGAATGAAAACGTACGCAGCCATGAATGTGCCACGCTCATGGGCGAAAAAGATGTCTGACACGGTAATTTGGGGAATGCATTCGATCGTAGCACACACAAGGCCCATCAGCACGCGATGGCTGTAATATTCACCTGTACCGCGTGATTTCCCCATCCACACCAGTAGTGGAACGGTGAGTAGTGTAGAGATAAGATAGACACCTCTTCGACCGACGGACAGAGCAATCGGTTGCCATAACAGTGAACCCCATCCGAGTAACAAGAAGAAGGCACCGGTGGACTGCACCAGATTGCTCGTCGATATCCCCGTGTCCCTCGTGATATCTGCGAGTAAGGAATTCACCATCGTTGGACCAATCCCCAACCCCAGGACGAACACGTAGACCATAGCCATGCATTTATATTTCCGTGGTTGCGACCAATTCAACGGGTCGTCAGGGTCATTGCTGGGCTTCGGGACAAGGACGATATCCTTTCTGTGAGGTGAATTGCCATGCTCGTGAGCGGCTCCCGAATCACCTGCTTCGACGAGATAGACTGTTCCTGGGACTTCGCGGTGGCGAGAGGCTAGTTCAACCATCTTCGCGGAGGAAATTGGGTGTAACGAAAAAGGATAGTACGAGGAGATTTGGTTTGTTTGCGCATTTCCTCTTCAGACGCAACAACCAGCAGATGCCAGGACATGCAATCTATTTATCATTGCAATCGACCGCATTGGAAGCATAGCATTGGCATCTCTGGTCACTTGCCAATGATAACGCTTAGCTAGATGGCCATCACGGCATGATTGCATCTATGTCCCCCGTGGGCTTTGCAGCTATTTCCTTTAGAGCAGTTCGAAGCGGCTGACCTCACTTAGATGCATTGACTGTTGAACTAATGTCGAGTCCTGAACCAGCAACCGTAGATGACCATGCATATCAACCAATTGCCGTAATTCTCCAGGCTCAACGGCCAACTCCTTTTCAGGGACCATATCCAACGAATCAAGATCTCATGCAGGCCTGCCCCCTCTCTGAAATGCTGATTAGCGGTATAAGTGTAATGCGCCATGGTGGGACCGCCCATCAGATCGGCGATATCGTCGCAATCTCAGACAGATAGGCACCGGTATCTCTCTGTAACTCTGCATCGCTCTCTTGCGAACCCCGCAAATCTCAAACCTGGTCTTGCGCTTGGAAGGCCGGTGCTGCTCCATGCGCTTGACAGGAACGGGTTGGCGTGAGTTACAGTTTGTGCCATGCATGTCCTCAAGTGATGTAGCTCATCCACGCATGGCAATCCAGTATCATGCTGCTGCCTCACGTCTCCCTTGCTCCGGGAGAATGTCGCGCAGTTTCTGGTCCGTCGTTGGCTACCTAAATGATGTTCTCTGGGGTAAACAAGTACTTTCTCCCCGGCTTGGCGAGATATCATATCGTATCCCAATAGATCAGTACGTCATCGACTCATGTTGCAAAATGACATCTCGTTGGAGCTCGTGTATGGACATCGATATACGTATCATGCCCCTGCTTTTCGCCAATCCATCCATGGAATGCGCCGGCACGATATATTCCATCCCCAAGGTAATGCCCATATCCACAAAACCAGACGTTCCCACAACGGCAATATCCTTCGCGTCAACACCACATCAATCTGTCCCGGAACTTGACGTGCTTCGTGCGTTGTGGGTCATGGTGTGTTCTGCGTGCTTGTCGAGGAGCAGTCGGCAACGTTGAACACTGACGAAGTTTCTTGTCGATGTACGATGTGATGAGTCGTTCGTGTTCTTCATCGACTGTTTCTCCCTCTCTTTCAATACCCAGATGATTTCATCAGGGTTTGATACAATGCAACCAGCTCATGTGGGAACTATGTGAAAATTAAGTCATTATTCGCGAAGGGGTTGAAGAGCACTTGGGAAGTATGGCCAGTCCAACACCACCAATCCAGGGTGGGATAACAGATGGGCTCGGTACTGTTACATGGGATGCAATCTCACCGCCTCCAAGATCAGGACCGGCAAGCCAGATGCGCTCACCGTCCGTTATGTCGGATGATAACGAGATAAAACTGGCAAAGGTATCCCTCGAGCCTCATGGAACAGCTGAACTGACCGCTGATGATCTAGCTGCAAATTTCATTGCAGTCGGTACCATCAAGAGGTCTAAGGCTTCATCTTCTATCTTCGGTTACGAGAGCGTCGGGAATGATGTTGAGGCTTTAGAAAGAAGCGGCGTAATATACACGTCTGCTCAGCCTTTTCATTTGAATCCGGACTGGGAGGCTCTTCGTATATACGTGTCCAAGGCCAGCAAAACCACTGCGCAGGAGAAGATGCTGAGAAGGATCTTGCTGAAGGTTGACAGCAGTCCTCTGGTCTGGGAGGCCAGGTCTAGTGCTTCATTCGAAGAAAAAGCAGAAGAACAGACCGGATCTGAATCTCTATTCTACATCTTTAATACACTGCAGTCGCCAGCACCCGATGTAACTGGAGTAACAGAACGTTACTCTCGCATAGCTATGGCGGAGTTGCTTGAATCAGGCTATGATCTACTAACTACGCCGTACGAGTATCAACGAAGATCTGCCGCGTATATGGTGCAGAAGGAAAGCAAAGAAACTTATATAATCGACCCTCGTCTCGAAAAAGTGCAAGGCCCGGAGGGAGTCTACTATTATGACCGGATCGCAGGCAAAGTGTCACAAGAAAAGACACTCTATCCCTCTGTCAAAGGTGGTATACTGGCAGAGACCATGGGCTACGGCAAGACTTTGATATGCCTGTCAGTCATTCTTGCAACTCGGGGGCATCTTCCACGGGTTTTAGATGATCCTAATATTCAGTTCACGGCAAACCGTCCACATGGAGAGGGTGCACGGTCTCTGCTAGACATGACAGCTGTCGCTAGTGCTCGCCATTGCCTGCCATGGAGAAGTAACCGGTATCTCGGCGTTGCGAATTGCCGACAGGCCTGTGAACGGTACCAGGACGCATACATCTCCTTTCGCGACCTGGGTTCGACCACGAGGTACAGCCAAAGAAGATTAAAGAAGGCTTCTCAGCTTATTGCCTCATGTGCCACACTCATCATTGTTCCACCTAACCTCGTTCCCCACTGGCTCCAGGAAATCGAAAAGCATGTTGCTCAGGGGGCGCTTAAAGTACTTGTAATCAGTGACATGAAGACGAAAATACCTTGCCCCAAGGAACTAGCGGCATATGATATCGTACTATTTTCAAAGACCCGTTTTGGAAAGGAGGTTACCGTCCTCCATCCAGTTACTCCCGCACGGAACAGGGCTCTCAATTCGCCTGGTTGGGCTGATTGCGAGTATAGCCCTTTGAAGAGTATTTACTGGCTGAGAGTCATTGTCGATGAAGGCGACAACTTTGCAACACGTTCAAACCCCACTCAGTCCAAGCAAATCTTTCGCCTCCTCCATGTAGAGAGGCGATGGATTGTATCTGGAACGCCTTTGAAGGGTCTGTATGGCGTGGAGGTGCCCCTTGGAGCCAGCGACAATGGCGATGATTCTTCCCTATTGGAGTCACGCAAATCTGGTGTGCCCGATGTTGAAACTGCAGCATTGGAACAGGTGAAAGCGATGTTGACAGATTTCCTAAGTGTAAAGCCTTGGTCGAATTCAGGTTCCGACTGTGCCAATCTGTCGCACTACATATCAGAGTCAAGATGTGGTCCGAACTCGATCCTACGAAAGACCTTGCAGTCATTGGTTGTCCGTCACCAATCTAAAGATGTTAACAGGCAGATACTTCTACCTCCTTTGAGCAACAAGGTCGTTACACTCGAGCCGACGTGGTTTGATAAGCTTACTGCCAATCTGTTCATATGCTTGTTGACAGTCAATGCGGTGACGTCTGAGAGGACAGGGAGGGACTACATGTTTTCTGATAGCAACAAGACGCATTTGACGACTACCATTAATAATCTTCGTCAAGCCGGATTCTGGTGGGTGGGTATTAAGGAGTCCAATGTCCTAAATATGATCAAGTCAGCTCGTGATTATATAGAGGCCAAAGGAGAATCTCTTGCTCCTGAGGACGCCCATCTGCTTCAGGAGACCATCAAGTATGGCACTATGGCCATACATTGTGCCTCGTGGAGGGCATGCACCCAATACAATCAGCTCGGCATATTTGTGACCAAATTCCCTGCGAACGCCCGCAGAGAGTGGTCACTTGACCGACAGGAGGAATACATCGAACCGATGATTATCGGCCTTCTGCAAGCTGTCACTGTTAAGGAATTCGTCGAAGCAAAGCATGGCAGTGTGGAGTCGTACAACAGCCTTTCCGGTGAAGGTATACGCCAGCGGATGAAACTTACCACTGCTCAAGCTTATACTAGTACTACCAAGAAAGGCCAGTCGCCCGCCAACAACCAGGTACTCGAGCTCCTAAAGGACCCGCCTGACCCACCTACGTCAATGAGAAACTCAAAAGTGCCGCACGAGGACGACCTCAATCAACTGCAAGCCGCAGACAGTTCTGACCTCGACAATGGTTTTCATGAAGCGAAAATTCAAGCCACTGCATCCGCCAAATTGACGTATCTAATTGAGCGTGTGCTCGAGTTTCATCAAAAAGAGAAAATCATCATATTTTACGAGCATCACTATTTTGGAGAATGGATAGCTTGGGGCCTGGAGCTAGTGAACGTCAAGTTCCGTTTGTATGGCGGAGCCGAAAGTGGCAAGAAGAGAAATGAGGGTCTTTTGCAATTCAAGGAGGATGGAAACATACGGGTGTTGATCATGGACCTGAAGCAAGCCTCTCATGGTTTACATATTGCCTGCGCTTCCAGGGTGTTCATTATGAATCCGATTTGGGATCCTAACACTGAAGGGCAAGCCATCAAGCGCGCTCACAGAATGTCTCAAACCAAGCCGGTATTTGTTGAGACACTGGTTCTCAAAGGCACCCTCGAAGAGAAGATGCTGAACCGCAGGAAGCAAATGCAAGCCTCTAACGAAGGCATGAAGTGGGCAGAAAACGATCCACTCGCTGACAAGACGATGAGCGATATCATAAAGCAAGAGAGGTTCCTTTCTTTGGATGGAACCGGCGTTAAGTTTGCTCCCTTCAGAAAACCGCTGGCGCTGTTCAATCCTTCGAACCTGGCATCTACGCCACTACCGACCTCAAGGACCAAATTGGGAGTGAAGTCAACGTCTCAAAGGGTGCGAACGCAGATGATAGCGATGGATGAGGTGAGATCGCCTACGCGAACGCCGGTGCCCCCTCGACCAACCTATACGAGCGATAATACTGCCGGTATATCCTTCGAACGCCCATTGTTCTTAAGTCTTTCGCCATCTCCGTCCCTAAAACGACGAACAAGTCGACCACCTCCGGTATTCAGTTTGAGTAGTGGCAAGCCGAAGAAACAACGGTTTTCATTTGCAACTATACCAGATGATCCATTTGTGGAATCACCAAGGAGCAAGAGCTTTAAGAGTACTTGAATCTGAATCTCAGGAACTTGGCTAAGGACCTACTAATATACGAAAGAATAAACGAGGTTCCTGAAAACAAAGAAGCAGTGAAAGTCATCAGCTTGATGCTCCTTTTCACAGATCATGGAGTGCCCAGAATTGGCCCTGGTCACGTGGAACTGGTTCTTTCTGGGGATCGAAGAACTCTGTTGTCTTGCTATAATTTCACCATGCAAAGAAGGGTTGTAATCTGGCATGTTGCTGGAACTACACATCCCTTGGTGTCGCTCGTCATGTTGCTGTAACGTTTCGCAAACTGCTTAAGAGGGCATGAGTAGCTAGGTCCTGATTGGCATCCTTCGTCGAGACTACAGCTTCGTTGATTAACTTTTGAGAATAATTGCTCGGTTTCTCGAATTGCCCTTGCATTTCATTCGCTCGGCCACAGTATGACCGCCTATTCAGACGACACCAACCATTTCTGAGACGCCTGTTGAAAAAGATGTTTTCCTCAAGCAAATGTGTACTAGGTAATAAGGTAGCCAAAGGCGGTAAAGGCAGCGATTACATTGGCATGGTGCGTGCTGCAAGACAATCAAATACAGAATGAGAGGCATTGCGGGGACCCATCTACTCACAAGTTGGAACGACAATTCCCTGCGACTCTAGGGTTGAGCAGGCTGCCACTATTGACTCGACGAAGTTGGACGCCATCGCAGAGCGGTGGCACTAGCGGGACAAGGCACGGTTAGAGCCATGCAAGCCATAGAAGTTTGAGTTGAACTCACCAGGTCCATGACATATCATTAGTTTGACCATTTTACCGCACTGAGAACGTCAATCTGGGGTGACTATGATTGATTGAGAGTACCGATGCTTACGAACACGACTGGTCAATACATGATAACAAAGGAGAGAGAGCCGGTTACGGGGAATCCATCTTTCCCTGACGAAATAAACACAGCAAATTGAGTTATCTTGAGTGCGATGTACTATCGTTAAGACGGTAGGCAGCCTTAACCATTGGATCTGGCCTATCAGTCAGCGACGCTTTGATATTCATTCTCACATTAGGAAACTGCGAAGTCAGGCTGCTGGCCCCCTGAGGAAGCAACGCCCTGCGATGACACTCATGATGACATTCATCGAGTAGTTCTTAGCCAGAAGCCTTTGCGCAATTTTCGAAACAGTTTTGAATACCCGCTGGAAACCAGAACTGAATATAGGAATAATGGTGTTTTGGTCAGAAAAATGCCCATAATGTTCCCTGAATACATCCTTCGGCGAATTGCATCAAGACGTCCGGCGCTACAGGCCAGTGAAGGTGTCCTGATTTTACAAGCATTTGCCCTTTACCCAATATTCCTAGTGATCCAGAGAAGCAAGATCGCCTCTTTCGAAGCTTGCCGAGTTTCTTAGGCTTCTCAAACGTCAGATCAGATATCATCCCCAACGTCATCTGGATAACGTTCGGCCTGACGATGGTAGGGAGCTAACCCGGTCAATCAAGCAAGACTCAGGAAGGTTTGAGGGGAAGGCCTTAGGACTGTGTGTTGGTGGAGGGACCGTAGGATCCTGCGTGCTATGGGTTGTAACAAATATCCTCAAATCCTGCGAGTACGCTGCACCTTCGCTCAGGTGTTTCTGGACATGCGAAACAGCGCCCAGAGACAAAAGCACCAACAAAAGGTGTGGGTAATGGGTAAGAGCATTTTTGTGGAATCGGCTGTTCGGGCCTCGTGTATGCGACAACGATGTCAGGCTCTCAGTCAACCATATAACGGGCCCGGATATCTTGGTTCCTTTAGAACAATCAACGCTCTTTGCCAACATTGAACATACGCAACAGCGACCTTGTGCAGCTCGGAATCCGTGAGATTAGGATTGTCGAATCGGACAATATTCACTCCCCCCCGACTCCTCCAAGTCGTCGTACTATTCCCATGAAAAGCCCCTGGGAAGGTTGGTAATGAATGCTGCCACGCGGACAGGCTATTGGGCCTTTCAGTACCAGATGAAGGTCCCTTGAATGGCCTTGCATCTCTTTCCCGAGGTTTCAAGCCTTGCTAGTCCGCGCCTGTACCACGAGCTATGACGGCGTTCTGATATTGGGCTAGTCTTCCTAAAGGCGAGCAGGTAGCATTGTTGCTTCTAAAAGAGACTAGCATTAGAGACGAACCTGGAACGGAGCCGAGTGCAACTGAGGACCGCAATTACATGGTTGTGATGTATGAAAACGCGTTCGCATGAATAAAGCTACCCGTTGAAGACACTTTGTGCCATGGCCGCTTAAGGAGTTGCATAAAAAAAAATCATCACAGGGGTACGATGAAGCCTTGCCACTAAAGAAGGCATTACGAGATGCATTGCGCGGCAGTGCAAGCATGCTTCATGATTCTGCTCAATTCGCTTCATCTATCATGATATTCCTTCCGTAACCTCCATATTCCCAGGAGAAGGGTCCCAACCAGGAACGCAGCCTGAAATCTCATAAAGGCGACGGTGACCGTCTGACGGGTTACCGATCCAGCCGATTGCACGGCAATTATACGAAAGATAACCGTAATTGGCTAGCAATCTCCTTCCCAGCCTCACAAGTTCAAAAGGCCTGTCCTAAACAGTCCTAACGTTGAAGCTGGCTGGAGGAAGCTCCATAACGCGACATGCACAAGGGATTGCAATTGCAACAGTTTCTATGCCTCGGTAGTTTACAAGATCATTGTGCGTGCAATTATGACAGGCATTGCATCTCCAGCATGCATCTGAGCTCGGGTATGTTAGATGACACAGTTTTGTGGCTGACGTAACTGATACTTTCGAATGGAATGGGGAAGCATTCCCGTGGGCGTCACCTCCTGAGGTGCAGATTTTAAACTGCCGATCTTCGAACATCCAGGGCGCGGGCGCCGGATATGTGAGGCGTCATACCGGACTAATTTCAACCGATGGAAACTAAGCTGTGGCGACCGCACCGATCTGGGGTGGCTGTGCAGCAACGAAGACCTCCTTACTTTTGCAGTACTTCTCATGAACAATGAAGGATCCATACCTGAGCAGAATTGGTTCTTCTCAACGAATCTGGAGAGCCAGGCTAAGCTTTTCTGACGACCTCCCTGGTGGAGTTACTTCTGCTGGTAAGAACACTAGTCCCGTGCGCGAGATTGGAAGTGCACTGTGTTCAGCTGCAACCGGCTCTTATGAGGTCCGAGGGTCAATTCCTCATCAAGTGTCTCAATTGGGAAGACCATATCTGCATGCTTTGAGAACGTTGGAGAGTACATGCTACTCGTGTGATTGTCCTCCACCTCCAGGCCCAATAAACCCGTATCGAACATGGCCTAAGCATCCCCTTCAACCGATGATTGCCGGAACTGTGTCTAATCTGTACCGCAGGGGACTGGTCCTTCCCTGTAGTTCAATTCAGTAGTATAATTTGCATGCCACCAAAACTCCAATTGTTGCGGCAGGCTTTTCGGAACTTCGCAATCCTCTGCATAGTCGAGGGCTTTCTCCGAGTAATAGTCGACCCATTTTGCTAAAGGACAGCTATATCCCGGCCCGTTCTGGCACTCTTCCATGGGAACAACTGCTTCGTTGATGATAAAGCGGACATATAGTCCTTCAGGAGATACGACCGTTGTATTACACTGAAGACGCTCAATGACGAGATGAGCACCCATCGGCATGATATCGCTGAGATGCCATTTGCTGTGGTATATGGGATGGGTCAGCGGGAGTGGTTTTTCGGGACTGACGATACCGAACGCGGCAATTACTGGGAGGATACTGGTGTGATGAGAGCTTGAGAGAAGAAAAGATAGTTAGATTGCATGAAAAGTGTCGGTGCTGGGGTAGTTCTTCAGTCTTACAAATTGATAGTAAGCTTTTGTGATGTATCTTCACTCTGAAGCATTCTGATCGCTGCTTTGACGAAGTTGGAGCCCATCGCTAGGGAATTCCTATCTCCATTCCTGCGGTGAAGATTAGAGACGTTATTATTGGAACCATCAGACGATGAGTCGTACCCAGATTTATAATAATATAAAGCATCCTCAGCGTAAGCAAATGTCGCCCATTCGTCAGGGGTAAATGCATTGATCCAAGGAGAGACGGGTCTTGTTCCCAGTTCAAATCCAGCCGCACCTGGGTAGGAATGTCAGCTCATCGTTCGCACGAAGGGAGAAGAAGCATTCAGTGTCATCAAGTACCCATAAGGGTGTAGACGTCTAAGCCCGTCAGATTCAATCCAGCGTTCTGCGAATTGAACCTCCCAGCGGCAACATTGAACATTGGCAGATCCTGGACTGCTTTTTGGACTTGATGCATATCAACGGTATCATTGGCCCAACAAGAGGGCGCAAGAGTATCTGCACCAGCACTTTTATCTTCCGAAATAATGTTGAGGGCAGAAATATTGGCATATCCATAGCCGAAGAATCCTTGGCCGAACAAGCGAGCAGTCTCGACTACTCTTTCAGATTGGCTTGCGAAGAAGGGGACGACATGGTCCTTGCTCTCCTGAGTTAAGAGATGGCCATATCTCGCTCTGAATTCCGCGCCGCGAAGAAATGCATCGGCACGACCGGTGTAGGGACCGGAATATGTCTCCATCGCATAGTCGCAGCGGTCAGTGAATGGGTTTGTCCATCGATTCAGAAAATCAAGATCTCCTGAGAACTGTTTGTCGGTGATGTGGTACAACTTGTCTATGGCAATATTGATGTTTTTCGCTTGGTAGCCAGTGGGATAGCGTCCTCCATGACGCATGAGCACCACTATCTGATCCACCGTGCAGGAATTGGGGGTTTCTCGAGAGAGACCAAAGGACCTACGATGGACGTAGGGCCCATTCGTAGAGAGATATTTCAGTGGATTTTGACTGTCATGCATCTCCTGGGGATACGGTTTTGTTCCCCAGAGAGGTGGCTGCATGCCTGCAACAACCAAGCTCACGAAGGCGATTGCCGCAATGACGAAAGATTTCATGATGGCGAATAGTGATTGTGCGTAGTTAGCTTCCTCTACTCCATTATCTTCGAAACGAAGATGTCAAACCAAGTCGAGCATGATAAAAAGCACGGCAAGTCAGTCAGTAGCATCGAAATTGAGCGGCGTAAAATAATTGCTCCCCCATTCTTTCTTCCCCCTCCTTCTTCTCTTGATTTGACGATGCATTCGAGCGAGCAATGATATAGGACAAAGCTATCTGCACGAAGCAGTAACGGACTTGCAGACATAACTTTGGGAAGTTAGGAGACCCATCCCTCTCGTTGAAGGTTATCATCTGCCTGGGTAGGTGCATGTCATGCAGGTGGGCGATGGCCGTTGATGCCCTGAAGAACTCCCAATGCTTGGGTGAAGTGCAGGGAATTTGACGGCAAGAGTGTTGACAAAAGAATCCATCTCAAGATGGCCTCTGATTACAGTCTTGATGTTCCTTATCCGATGTCCATAGGATCTCAACATGGCATGTAGTTCCACCTCTGTTGATATGAGGCAAAAGATGGCGCATCTCACAGCCAGAAATGATTGTCTTCGATACCTAGGTATGACTGATATGCCGGATGGAAGCACAGCAGATGATGAGACACGCACTGTAACACGCCAACATGATATCAAGGGCAAGAATGGAGGATTATCACAGCATGACGAGCGAGGACTGTAGGTAAAAGTATATCGCATGCGATGAGAAAAGGGGAGAAGAGAGTATGAAGGCGAGTGTGTGTGAAGTAGGCATCATGATATCAGAAGAAGAAAAAGAAGAAAAGGATATAGATCTAGACGAATGGCCCGGAAAGAATAATAGCAAGATAGATGAAATGATAATGGATGTGATGGGAAAGATCTAAAAGGAGCCAAAGATAAACGGGAGCAAAAAGAATAATAGTGATAATAATGGTATGAGCCTTTCCAGCGTAGTAGCAG
>JAGYHZ010000248.1:0-13415 GCA_024244195.1 Ascosphaera aggregata | reverse complement strand
GTGTGTGTGTGTGTGTGTGTATGTGTTTAGTTTCTGGTGTTTGATGCCGTGCGCGAGATGCTTTTTCTTTTTTTTTTTCTTTTCGTTGTTTTCTTCCGCCCCTTTTACTTCCTCTCAGTCTCTCGTTTGTTATGGCGCTGATGAGGAACAATGTCTCTTCGATGAGAGAAGGTGTATATGATGGATGAGTATGTTCCCTTGAAATCGTTCATATTTATTTCTTGTTTCTTGCTTCCTTTTCTTTCCTTCCTTTCTTTCTTCATCCCTTCTTCCATGTTTGACCATTGTTCAGGAAGCAGAACAATTCCCTGGAATTGTTAGTATTCAGAGAGCTCGGAGTCACAGAGATGAAAAATGTTAGTACAATCGAAAAGCACGTTTCTTCTTCTTCTTCTCCACAATCAAGCATGACAGAAAGATGTAAAGCAACCTTTGCAGACTTTTCATTTTTTTTGCTTGACATTGCTTCATCCTAGTTGGTAATCGATTAAGTTGATGATGATGGTGATGGTGATAATGGCGACTGTATATGTTCATAACCAACGACTTGAGAGTTATTCCTACCTCCCTAACTCTCCCAACATCAAATTTCGATCCGATGAGCCCGAAACAACTATACATGTCAGTATATCTTCTTGTCAAGGAATCACTGGTCACCCACTTACTGATCGGTTCCTCTGACGGCGCAAACCTAACATCATTAACACACCCCTTGTGTCCCGGCAACTTATACAGCATCTTCCCTGACCTCACATCCCAAACAACCACCGTCCTATCCCCACTACCCGCCGCAATCTTCTCCCCGTTGTGATTCCAACACGCCCGAATCAGATTCTTCTCCAGCCCAACAGCAGCAGGTGCACCATCGTAGGTCTTGACTAGTCTTTCCACTGGCGCGAACGGCCTTATATCCCACGTCCTAACTGTCGAATCATGTGAATTTGACAGCAAGGTCTGTGAATCCGGCGAAACAGCCAAGGAAGTGATCGTATCCGTATGTCCCAACATTCTGTACACGACCGCTTTCTTCCTAACATCCCACACTCGAATATCATTATCAATTCCACCGGAGTAAATCTCATTACCCGCCTCCGACAACGCAACCGCAGTAACAGGCATCCCATCCTCCATCTCCAAATAACCCGCCGCCTGCTTCTGTCGTGGATCCCATATGCCAATCGTCCCATCATCGCTACCACTAACTAACACCTCTGTCCCGCGCTTGCTCACATCCAAACAATTGACAATCTCTTCGTGGCCCAAGTGTCGTCGGATTCGTGTACCGCTATCAACGTCGAAGGAGGCAAGAGTACTATCTGCAGACGCGGTGAAGATGAATTGCGAGTCGCGTGACCATTGTAAATCGAGAATCGCACCCTTGTGGCCCGTGATTTGACCGTAGTTTTCACAGTTGCCGTATGTTCGCCATAACACTGATCATGAAGGCAGTGCGAGGTGAAGGAGGGGGGGGAATAATTTGTCAGTCTGTTTCTTTTTTTTTTTAAGAAAAAAAAAATTATTCTTCTTTTTCTCCCAGGCAAAGGGGTTCCTCCATTTCAAGAGAAGGAAAAGGGGGAGAGGGAGGAGGGGAGAAAGCCGAATCTTTCCCTTCCACACATACTTATCGTCCTGTCCATAGATCCCGACGCAATATTCCTCCCTGTAGGATCGAATCGAGTAGCGAAAACTTCTCCGGTATGACCTGTCCCGAATCTGTCAGTTTCAGCAGATTCAATCTCAAATCCATGCATTCATTCTTTTTCATTCTGGACGGATGAAAGAATGAAAAAGGAAAAGAAAAGGAAAAGAGGGAAAAAAGGAATGACGAACCAGTCAATTCCATAATAGGAGCCTCCAAACCACTCGTCCTAGGAATCTAGCACATGATCATAAATCAGTCTTTCTTCTTCTTTCCATCATTCTTGTTGGTTTTCCTCCTTGCTTTTGTATCGCAACCACGTCGAATGAATGCAAAAGACATACAGCTTGTATCAAAGCCCCATTTGCTGCAGAATTATTGACCACAGCAACAGAGGTTGATGTCGATGTCGCTGTCCCTGGTTCTCCATCTCCTCGTGCACGCTTCACTAGCTGTGAACTGCCGAATGTTTCTTGCGCTGGTCGCTTCTCTGCAGACATTATTCTAGGAGTAATGAATCCTTTTGCTTTCTCTCTTCTTCTTCTTTTTCTTTCTCTTGCTGACAAAAAGAACAGGGAAGTAATCTTCTGGCGAATCTCAAAATGGATAACAGCAATATTTCGCTATCCCGTGTCTTCTTCCTTTCTCTCTTCAGGCAGGGTCTCTCCACCGATTGCGCGAAGAAAAAGAAAACAAGGATGGTCGTCTATGTCAATCAGTCATCAATCGAGTTGGGGCATTCGCGCAAATGGTCTAATGCTGTTTGAGATATCATATGAGGTGCCGATGATGATCTCTCTCTCTCTCTCTCTCTCTTCCCTTTCTTTGGTAGCTTGCTTTCGAGTCACCTCCAACTCTACGTCGGGGAAACATTTTTTAATTGATATTATTATTTTTCCGGGAATTCGCGTTCCTCCTCAGCTCAGCATGATTACGGATGATTATGTAACGTTGTGAACATTTGAAAAACATTTAGGAACATAATTCTTTCAAAACGTTATTTTTTTTACTAACAATTACTGGAAAAGGAATTATCCGCTCCGCTACCCGTTGTACGTTCTACTTCTACGCAGTACAAGAAAAAAGATAGCCAGCTAGATAGTTCCGAGATAGAACAGAACAAGAAGAATAAGAATACTAAAACTACAAGTTATACAGAATATATACAAAACCCGAGTATTACAGACATTGATCTATACTCAATTTGTTCAGGGTCATCAATAAAGAGATTACTGTAACAGCATTGATATCTGAATCCAGAGAGTTCGGTTTTGTGATTAGCTTTGACTGTCCTAGCTGGTTAGTAATCAGTACGAGTAGAACCATCGTCACACTATGCAAGAAACATTAACTATATATAACGTTGATTATATATTAACATTATATTTTAAAAAAATAAGAATGCAAGATATACAATATACTTATAACTCTTAGATGTATGTCACTAAGTAGATATCGCTCAATATCAGCTCCTTGAAACTGATTGAAATCAGTGTGAATAGTATAAAGAGAAAAAAAAAAAATACTATATCGTTCTCGTATTCCAGTTAAAGTGATAAATAATCTTTGCAAATAGTGTTGAGATTTCTTTGACTTGCTATATTTATGATTTGAAAGTATCGAAGGTACCTAATAGCAGGCACAGTTGCAAAAGTTTTCTGCTGGTAAAAACCAGATGAAAAAATTTCCTGCGACGAGAGCAGGATTCGAACCTGCGCACCCGAAGGTAATAGATTTCTAGTCTATCGCGTTAGACCACTCCGCCATCTCGCCTTGTGTGTAGTAAATATGTTCATCATGCGCTCGTATAATAAGTCGTATACATGATCTCAAAAGTCGTTCAGGAGCCTTGTTCACGATGAGAATGAGACGCTGCCTTCAAGAAGAAACTTCATACGGGAGATGAAACGAATCACCCAAGCAATGCAATTGCGAGTACAAGTTGGTCCTAGTGCAGTGCCTCCCTCTCCAACAGAACAAGATGGTATCCTCAACAACACAAAAAATGCATGATTAAATGAGAAACGTCAGGCAGGAATAACGGACCTCCGGTACCTTTGAACAGAAACGAGAAAGGGGAGCTTGGCCGGAATGTCAGTCGGGAATATTGGAAGAAAAAAAGGGTCCCCCAGAAGGTTTGTAGAGACTCAGTGGCGTAAGAAGGGTTCATCATGAAGCATATCCAAGCACTGGTTTCGCGCTAATACCACTCCTACTCTGGTGAGTCATTGGCGCTGCCTACCCGAGTTAAGAATGAAAACATGTCTGCCCTTTGAGCCTCTGGCGTATTGGTACTGGCGTAATAGTATTGCATAACTTGTATCCCGTAGTCCTCAAGGTGACATAAACTCGTACCTGACGGTCAGTCAAGCGCATACCCCGACGCCCAGACGATAAGTGTAGCGATATAGATCATCCTTGAACGGTAAGGAAGGTAGTTGTCTCTTGCATGATACTCCACAAGGTGAGGTGATCCATCACAGTCGTCTCCTCCAGAGATGTACACCTCTAATAACAATGTCAGCGCATGGTACATAGCGTCCGTGGCTGCTGGTTTTATAGCCCATTCAATCATCCTTCGAACAATCGCCTCATGTTCGATAGGTGTTGTAGAGCGATTCGTAAGGCATCCTGCAACCCGCGAACCATTAGCAGTCAATGGCATTGACTCGAAATGCCATATGCGCCAGATGATGTAGTACCTTGCGGGAACAGAAAGTCAGATCCCTGTTCACCGGATAATAAGGTGCTAATAGAGGTTTCCTAGCTGTTTCATGCATAGCTTCATCGTACTATTCAACCCAGTGATCAAATGCTCGTAACAGCGTTTTCCGCCATTCGTTCCTTCCACCTGCGATGCCGAGCGACTGAGCTCATGCTGTACCTGACCAGCTTCTTCCGGCGACGAGGCCTGTCATGAAGCTTCACGGCACAGAAGTGGTTGTTTCAATCAGTGAAATACCATCTTGACAGAATGTCCGAACATAGTCGCATGTAGCGAGTCCATCGTAAATGCTGCAAAGGCGACCCTACTAGTCGATTCTGTCTCGATGAGCCTAGCCCAGATAACTTCGGCAGACATTGAATCGTTCTTTGTCCGACCTGCGCAATCTTCGCGAGGGTCTCGATTATCTCCAGGTGGCAATGGGGAAGACCCAGGGAATCTAGTAATTAAAGGAACTTCGCCAGCGCATCGACGTCAACAATATATCATGATGAGTATGAGCGCGTTCGTGTCGCAACCTTGTCGAGTACACTTTTTCACGAAGCTTCAGCAGTATTAGGGCCTGAAAGACCCATAACTTCGCTGGGGCCTGAGCATGCGAATGCGTGAAGATTACCCACCTCAAGTGTGTCGCGATGATTATTGCCAACCGGAGGTCGTTTGTATCGTTTCTTGATCGGACTGTCCATTCACTGTTGCCGCGCCCAGAACAATGATTGAGAAACAGCCAGGGTGTATGTGATTGATCTCGCAAGAAAGTCGGCTTATGGGGTATGGGCACTTGACCGTGGATATAGTGCCAATAGAACACAGTGTAGTTCTGCACCATGCGCAGACTGAGAGTGTGATCATCCGAGTTGATGCACACCTGGAGTTATTCGTCAATTCACCTAACAACACCACCTAACTCATCGGCAGACTCTGTGAAACGAGTTTGCATATAGCTGATCATATCTAGCCGTTTTGCTCTTATAACAAGTGGTTATGCAACCTTTGCTGCACGCTGTCAAATGCCATCAAATGGTGCTGAGTCAATGGACGCGTTATAGGGTCTTCCAATGTGCCATATTGAGAAAACACTCCAGACGATATTTGGGTGTACGGATCTGCATATTGATTGGTCGCCACTACCGAAAGGTCGTGTGTAGAAGAAAGGGAGGAAATCTTATCACTGGATAACCAGTCGTATACTTCGGTTTCAGCTGCGAAATGGGCGGGCTCTGATAATACCTCACCCCCCAAAAGCGACATTGGACAGGATGCCAAATCCACCGCTGCCCATTGAGTGTTGTTTGCAAATGAAGCATCCTGACTCCGTGGCACCCATGCGTCTATCATAGTAGGTATGGAAGTTTCCTGCTTCCTCTGACTGTCGGTGGCTGAAAGCGGATACGGAGCCCCGCTCAGAGTAGGGACATATGATGATGAAGTTGTGACGGGCAATGAGTTCCTTGTTATCGCTATTGGTTGTCTTAATGGGTGCCCCTGGAGCTCTAGTGCTTCCGAAGTGGGTGCATCCAAGGCACTGATTGGGGCGGCGGCAAAAGACACATGGTCGGAAGTTTCGAAGGCATCTGCGACAGGTATTGATGTTACAAGCGGACCAATGCTTGCAGTTTGAGGAGCTTGAGTTAAGTTATAGGCGTTTATCCCTGCATCATGAATTGTCACAGTAGTTGTTCTGGCATATGATGGTTTTCGCGACGAAACTTCCGGCTGCATCGAAGGCAGTTGGAATTGCTGGTAGTCCAAGCCCGTACATAGCGCATCAATTCCGTCTGACTTGGCGTAGAGCCCGTAGTTTAGGTTGATTGAAGATGATGCGGGCGTGCTGTCAGTTCCCTGAGGCGACAATTGCGACGAAGTGCCTTGGCCATGATCAGATGTGCAGATAGAACCTGTTCTGGGTAGAGATGAAGCGACCTTAGTATGCTGAAGTGAAGCGCTTCGCTCTTGGCCATCCAGCGGTACATGTGACAATGAAGCATAGTTCTTGGCAGCCTTAAAGTCAATGACCACCGTATCGTTGCGCTGCCGACAATCTGGCGGCAGAGCTGAATGGCGCTCCCTGTGGCGGACGCACAAGTCCTGTCTCACAAATTGCTTCCTACATCCTGGATAACTGCAATAATAAATTCTCCTCGGCTCATCTGCGGATAATTAGAAATGAGTGATGTTAGTTAGCGTGTCTAATCTCCCTCTTCGGGGTAAAACGAGTGATAAGTAGGACGTGCAGCTCAAAATGCGTAGATATGGGGATTTTCGAAGACTCAAACAAGCAGCCAAGCAGGGAACAAGCAAGTGAACAGGCGAACAAGGACAAGCAGGGAGAAGGAAGGTAAGGAGCGTGAGCAAGGCTCTGGGGTGCGTGACAGCCAGCTGCGGGGGTCTGCAGTTGCTGTCACCGTAAACAGGTATCATCAAGAAGTATAAAAAGAAGACTCTGTCAACATACGATTGAGACGGTGACGTTGAAGATGTTCGGCCCTGGAGTAGGACTTGGTGCATCCAGCATAAGTGCAAGCATATTTCGTGTCCGGGTTTATCTTCCTATTGCGACGACGTTTCTTGGTAGGAGGAGCACAAGCAGCACAGGCCGCACAAGCAACAGAAGCAACAGAAGCAGCAGAAGCCGCAGAAGCAGCACCGATGGCAGCGGTAGTCGAAGCATTCAATTTCCCAGACGTCTCCGCTAACGTCTGGGCGGGCCCAGAGCACTTCCTTTCGTGGAGTGGACGCACGGTATCTGACTCTCTCTTCATTTCCATGCTCGGAAATCAACGAAAGCTAGAGTGTAGCAGGAACACGTCTCAAAAAATGCGCAAGCTCAGCTGAGGGTGGGAAACATGAATGATAAAAATGGAATGAGGGAAGAATGAATGCACGGCACCAGCAAACTCTCAGATGGGATGATGCTAATCGGGATGCCGACTCTTTTCCCGGAAACGGTGGAGGAGGAGTGGCCCTGGTGGATACAAATGCAGCGAAATCAGCCAAGAAAGAGCGATGGAATCTTGATGTCCCAGCGACCGAGAACGCTGAGACTGTCGGATTATGGACATGCAGGTTGCTCTGGAATTGAGGACGCACATTAACGCTGTGATCTTTGCGATGAAGTGGGCTTTTTTACGTTCAATTGAAACGGATGGACAGACAGAGGAAGGATATGAGAGTGTGTGAGAGTAAGGGGCAATTTCGTGACTCTCACTAACTCGACCTTTCCTCCTCTTGTCACCCATCTTGACTTATGGAGGAGAAGAATATCCCCATCAACGGCGTCGTTGCAACACGATTCGGAGAAAGTGAGGTTGCAATGGGACCCCGGGCGGGGATGATTCTCAACGGACACATGCAAATCTGCGCACCCATATGTACGGCGCTTATCTCATAATCAGCCTCAGTGGTTGCGTGTTTTGGTCCCGCCTCTGGAGTCGCAGAAGCAGCAGGTTGAATTGTCGAGTCTAATTGCTACCGATCTTCTTCTTCAAGTCCGGCACTCGATCGCCATGCCGCTCTTCCCAATGGACTAGTTGCCGATGGAGTGCATGACGCCTGATGCATGTCTACCACGGGTTTCCACGCTCGTTCATTTCCGTGCTCCTTCTCTCGTCATCCAACATCGATCGACATTCCCACGCTCCGCTAGTGTCATCGGATTGCCGTGATTATTGCACGCCTTTGGTGGTCCAGGCAGGCAGGGCCTTATGCGCTGTTACTTTCCATGCTGAGCAAGGGAGGGAGGGTCATGTAACTTCTCAGGAGTATGGGGAACGAGATGATAGCTGAACCTTGGTTCGGTGCAGGCAGCGTTGCCCCGAAACCGCACATTATTTGCCGGTGCCAGAGCAAGTAGGTCGGCTAAATCTTCTTCTGTTCAGCTAATCAAGAAAGAGAAATAACGCTGAGGCTCCCATCGTGAATACGAACAGAAAAGCTCTTCGGACTCCCTTTTCACACCGTTACAGAAAGGAGGAGGACGCTGTTCGCCGGATTGGCGACTGCTTAGGCAGCTAAGGTTGGAAGAAGGCTCTACTCGTACTCTTGCACTTCTGCTGCATACATATCCTCGTTGAAAATTCACTTTCTTCGCCTTCACGGTCCCACACACAAACCTGCAGCCTGAGGTGTACAGCGCCGATAGCAGGCTCCAACCCAGGACGCTGGGAAGTCCCGGCCATTCCCGAGGGGAAGCACTATTTCTGGCTTTGAAGCGTTGAACCTTTTAAGATCAATTGCAATGCATGATGAAAGGGGCTTAGGCACTGACAACTGACATGAGCTAACCATTTGAGCACGGCGTAACTTTTGTCATGGGGGAAAGCCAGCCTTGCAAGGCCAATCCCAAATTTCTTAATACGTATACGAATAACTTGATTTTTCATCTATGCCTTGGAGACATGCTGCAGTGAGGAAGGTAACAAGATGATATACTAGATGATGGATCAAATTCCGACTTCATACAGCAATTGAAGATATTTGGAGACTGTTACATACTGCTGTTGTTGCTGTTGATAACTTGAATTACTCGTAGCATGTCCATAGCGGGTTTTTGGGTGATGTTAGGACCTCTTTGACCTGCCGTGTACAATAATTAATGGCCGCACCCGGTGACACGTCATGACCAACAGGTCATGTTATGTATCATGAGTATAAGGTAACAAAAGCAACCATAATTAAAGGCCGCATGGCCCAATTGGCAAGGCGCTTGACTACGATTTCTAATTGGCATCAAGAGATTCTGGGTTCGAATCCCAGTGTGGTCATATCTTTTTTTTTTTTTTCATTCTTTCCCTTTTTCCTTGTTACTTGATCTTCATCTTTCTTGCTTAATCAGTCATCTAAATTCTTGCGAAAAGTTTGCCGGGGGCCTCGCAGGTACCATGTATCATTTAGAGAGCACATCAACAAGGGACACTACAGAGAAAGAGCAATCACCGGCTATGCGCCTTGATTTGGTATAAGTGGTTGTGTCCAGCAAGGAAAGAGGATATGGAATTTGGCATATATATATGAACTCCGGGTATCTGATCAATACCTGGATCGAACATCGGTAGGTATATCGCGACTGACTGACCTTGCTATCTCTTCCGCTTCAGTTACTGTCTTATACGGACTGTAGGTTGTTCCCACCAGTTCTCGCCCGCCAGCGACTCCAGAAACAGTCGATACGGTGTTGTTTCGGTTCACTCCCCCCAGCTCGCTCGGAGGTTGCATCTCAAATTCATTGCCGACACCCCCTGAGTTGAGGGTGCCGTTCTCCGCTTGACTATATTGTGACATTGACTCTTGTCGTACAACCGATGCACCTTGGCGATCCGCGGGATGTCTTTGAGCTCGACTGGCTGAGGAGGCCATTCTTGTTGGTCCGCTGACTGGAGTCTGCAAGGGCATTCGTTGTTCAGCAAGACCCAGTTCTTCTTCTCTGGAAATGGCGGATGTATCAGAATATCCACCGACCAGCTTCACTTCGTCGGAATCCACGCGCACCGGTCGTGACTTGGAGGCCAATGGCTCAGAACCCCAACTGCGGATCGGATAGGCGCGTCCTTTAGCTGCGTAATCAGATAAAGGAGGGAAGTATTGCCGATATGCCACCCATGCGCAAACTACGCCAAGCATCGACCCTGTAATCACGTCGAAGGGATGATGTCGCGCATCCATAATGCGAGATATGGCGATTAACGCGGCTCCGACGACGGGAGCTGCTGCGATCATTGTCTTCCAAACTTCACCCCGGTTGTCCATCAGATGTAGCTTGCCGCTGAGGTAGAGTGTGAGGAAGAAAAGACCGGCGAACGAGGCTGTACACACCAGATTAGCGAGGTTTGCACACAAACTGAAGATGTCTCACCACCTACAACTAGAATGTCCTGTAGCATGGCGTGTTAGCCTTAGTCGAAACGAAAAGAAAAGTCTTAAATAATCAGCTAGACTAACCAGACGGGAATGACCGAAAACCGTCGTTCAATATTGATTTATTTGTTTGAGTGCAAATGGTGTAATTCGTTAAGCCGTACGTTGGAAGATCTTGACTTCCAGGCTTAGGCTGACATCGATCAATCACATCAGGCCTCGGTTTTCCGCAAGCATTCTTCAGCGCATTGGTAATGATGAATGCTGATGATTGCGCAAGCAGCAAACCCAAGATGCCGCAATTGAATTGCCACATTCGTTCGCCCACGGTGTATCTGCCCGCCGTGCCCTTCCTTGAGATATGTTTGCTGTGCGAGAACAGCCCGTCAATGAAAAAAGTGTATACAAAAATGACGATGACCGGCACTCCGACCGATAAAACCACTGCGAGCCATATTGGTACTCGTTCCTTCGTCGCGTATGGATATTGTAGCGATATGTTATTGAGAGAGAAATGTTGATGGAAGGGTTCTATCTGCCCAATGATGGAGAAGCCGATAGCAAAACAGCTGGCAAAAGGTATGACTGATCAGCTGATGGACTCGAAAGATCATACAGGGTGGAGGTGAACTCATACACAATGATGGCATAGTCTGCGACATATCTGATTGATATTGGAGGTCAGCCTGGCAGCAGACGAGGAGCATCCATTCTCCACTCACGATATGATGATTCGTGTATCTGGCCTCTGATCTTGAGACCTCATTGGTGAAGACAAGCTCATGATCGCATGAATGAGATGGCACTGCTTCTATCCAAAGCGCATGGGCATCGACCAAGATGTAAAATGGCTAAACAGATCCAACGGCGATGATATTGACGTTGGTTCATTAATGTTGGAAGTCATCGCCTAAAGGGCTCCTCGCCCGAATTATCAAGGAAAGGGGGGAATTCTTAAAAGCTGTGAGACGACGGGGGAGAAAAAAAAATGGTAGAGGATTAGACCGAATAGGTAATTTGCGGGTAATTGCTTTCTTTTGAACTTCGAGAGTTTCAGAAATGTTGAGCGGCCAGGGAAGCACAGCCATGATCTATACGTCCGCCTAATCCATTCTTCCGCATCTGATGCTCTCACGTCATGGAATGCCAATGCTGTAGAATGCGCGTACTCTCCTCTCTCGGCTTATTTATAGAAGGACAATGGACAGCCTCGCCCTCCTTGTCTTCCATAATAGTGGACAGACGTCCAACGGTTGCGGAGATATGTACCAGGTAACTTGGGAGGAGGAAACCATCATGCAGCAGGGATTCAAGTAATGTTTTCAGTTGCAGGTTAGAATCGAGGCCACGATCGGGCGGATGACAACTGCATCCTCTACCATCCATTCCAAGTCATGAAAACATTAGGTTGCGCGCGGTCACCCGTGTCAGACTGACTCAAAAGCCAAGCTTTCGAAGAAAAATTGCTTGCAGCAATTGGGCAACCATCATTAAGAAGGACCATCCGATTCCACAGGAGTGGCAACTCCGACATTCCGGCGCAATGATTGTGATAGCGTTGTGGAAACGCGTTTCAAGGGACTTCAATCACTCAGACGTAGCAATCTCGTCACCTTAGCGAGACAAGCAATGCAGCCTCTCGCTTGTGAGAAATCCAATCGGTCGCCCGGTAGTATTGCTGATTGTATGAAGGTCAGCCAGTCATCGTCCATCTTCCAGAATGCCATGCGATCACCCGTCAATTCAATTCCTAGTAGTGTGATGCGAGTCACCGCCAAATCCGTGAAAAACCCTCAATCGCTGTGATTCGCACCCATGACGATATACGTCGCTCTCCTGATTGTCAACCTTGGCATCAACACCAAGGAATAATTGTTACCAGTACGGATTGAATGTAAACGATGAAATAGTCACAATGTGATTATTCATCGGCTGTCAATCCCTGTTGTAGCGCATCATCCTGATCAATGTACCGATAGAGGTTTGCGTCGCGAACATCAGCACGAAGCTTGCTTCTGAAAAACACGCCGTGAGCACACAACCTGATAAGTGCGCGCACTCCACGTATATGTATACATTCGGGAATCCGAAACTAAGCAGCATGTAGTGTCACTCTCCATATCAACCGTTCCTAAGGTCTGACAATTATCATCGATGCAAGCCGATATGTACGTCATAACGTTTGGTGTACAACGATTGTGGCTGAGCAGCCGAGACACACAACATAAAGCGGAGATAGGTTGAACATTGAAGATCTATGTCGGTTAATGTCAGTTCAACCGGGAAGACCATGTACACATTGTTTGGTGGAGGTTACTCCAAGGACTATTGATTCTTTCATTTATTCCACACGGAGTAATCAGACATCCACTGCAACTGCAAGCAAGTAAAGGGGGCAGAAGAAAGGAAAAAAAAGAAATAAAGCAGACAAAGGGAAGAGCAACACAAGGCAAGAGTACTCGTATAATGGATCAGAGTAAGTGAAAGGAAAGACGTCAGATCGTCAAAAAATAGCCAACCAAGTGACGATGACAGGTCATAACATAATGCCGTGGTACGGCACGGTGATAAGGTTCTCTCCAGACATGATGAGATACCTCCTGCAGTTGCCATTGCAAGAGCTATATCATGCAGAGACTAACCGCGGCAGCGGCGGGGATGAGCGGAAGGAAGAAGAAGAGAAAGAAGAAAGGGAGAATGACACCATATTGCAAAAGTATGGACATTGAGGAAAGTAGATAACGCTTTGATAATCTATTGGCGAGGAGATCTGGATGAGTATTGTCAGTACGAGAGTTGAGATCAAAGCTTGAGTGACACCAATCACTCACGTCGGACTGAAAGATGGTGAAGTAGGACTATACGCAGGTGAGGTTGGTCTAGCTCCAGGACTTGTCGGGCTACCAGAGAATTGCGGTGACGTAGGCGAGTAAGTCTCCGGACTGGTAGGTGACCAACCTGGAGATGTTGGCGTATATCTGGGGGAGGTTGGCGAAGTAGGTGACAAGTGTCTTCCAGTCGCACCACCCAAAGCCGGACTTGTCGGACTGTAACTGGGGGATGTCGGACTGAAAGCAGGGGATGTTGGGGAGAAACTTGGTGACGTTGGACTGTAACTGGGAGACGTAGGAGAGAAACCTGGCGAAGTAGGAGAGTATGAAGGAGATGTTGGAGAAGCACCTGCGGCAAATCCAGGAG
>JAGYHZ010000247.1:0-13415 GCA_024244195.1 Ascosphaera aggregata | reverse complement strand
GTCATGAGCGCTCGTCCGCAACTGGCTTTCATCGCACAGCTCGCTACTGCGACAGACAAGTTCCGGCCAGAAACATGTTGCGTCGTTGGCAATTATTATTCCCTGAAATCAGACCACGAAAAAGCTGTTCTCTACTTCCGACGCGCCCTAACTCTCGACCGCAACTTCCTATCTGCCTGGACTTTGATGGGCCACGAGTATATCGAGATGAAAAACACTCATGCAGCCATTGAGTCGTATAGACGTGCCGTTGACGTAAACCAAAAGGACTACCGAGCTTGGTATGGATTAGGACAGGCGTACGAGGTATTGGATATGGTATTCTATGCGTTATTCTACTACGAACGTGCAGCTGCCTTGCGGCCTTACGACCCCAAGATGTGGCAAGCAGTCGGGTCATGCTATGCCAAAATGGATCGCTTGGAGCAAGGCATACACGCGCTGAAGAGGGCAATCGTCGCGGGTTCTTACTACGAACCTTCAGGGAACGGACTATCATCATTTGCGAGTCCGGCATCGCGGTCTTTCAGTCAATCGACTAATGGTGGTGTATCTTCGAGCAGGAGGATACTGGATCCCGATATTCTTCACCAAATAGCAATACTCTACGAAAGATTAGGAGATGGCGAGACTGCAGCAAGTTATATGGAGCTGACGGTACAGCAAGAGACAGGTCCGTCTCTGGATGATGAGGAAGATGACGCAAGCACAGTGGCCGGCGATGGCGGCGTGCCAGGTACTGCCAGTTCGCGACGTACCTCATCCTTCTCTGCTAAGAGCAACGACCAGGAAGAAGAACAAGTTGGCACGGGTGTGACGGCGTCGACGAGTAAGGCTCGTCTATGGCTTGCGAAATGGGCTCTGCAACACGGAGACCTTGACCGAGCGGACCAATTAGCAAGCGAGCTGTGCCAGGATGGGATTGAGGTTGATGAAGCCAAAGCACTGATGCGCGATGTCCATTCCAGAAGGGAAGGAGGAGTGCACCGTTGAAGATTTCTAATGTACATTCATTCTTATGACAGTACAAGGTTATGAGAAAAATAACGAACAAACGATCATGTAGTCTCGGTAAGCTTCAATCAAATGCCAATCAACAGCAAACAACGGCCATACGTCAGTATATGTCAGGATACTTGCTACTTATCAACAGTCTTTCCCTTTTCGAAGCAGGCATTAAGACGCTAAATCGCTATATTTCAGGTATATAAATAAAAGAAGTCAAAGAAAAGGGTATATGCTAGGAAGATATGCAGTGGGATACAGTCTCCTCCCAATCTCTGGTATCATATAGAACATCGGAGTCAGACGTTGCAGGGGAACGATCAACAGATGAAGTAGTGAAAGAGTTAGTGACCAGCGTCTTGTCGTCACCCGCATCGTGACATGACTTGCGTTTCCGACTACCACCAAAGCCGCGGGGAACGCCTACGGACCATCGCAGGCATCCTGCATAGAACCGTTTCGTAGACTCGGCGCAATTAGGCGTTGTGACAGGTTCCACGCCGTCACCAGTACTATTTTCAGGTACTGGAGCCAACTGGGGGAAAAGTTCAACAATGCGCCAATTCATGACTAAAATAAATCCCGAACGGTTGAATTCACCTGCTCTTTTGCGAGCAGCAAGAGCATTCCCCATATGAGAAATATCAAGGGCAGCTCGTCCAGCGAGCTTCTTGTCCAAGTCAACCAGGACGATGCCCCGACAGTAGTCGGCGGGTGTTATAGAGGAAAACTCCGGTAAAGTAGGTTGATGCTTTTCCGAGAAGATGACAGCATCGAGAAATTTAGGTAGCGAGCTGGTGCAATTCTTCAACCCCTGAAAGTACTTCTGCAGCTCAGAATGCCGAGCTGACAATGAAGTACCAAAAAATACCGGTCTTGCGGAGAAAAAAGGAGGAATGTGACTTGTCCGATCGGGATGATCTACGTGCACTGAGACTTTGGAAACCTCCGAAGGTTGCACAGTGTCCTCACTCTCCACCAACTCACTTCCCCCTTCTGTAAGTTTGGCATCTTGAGAGTCACCCGCAGGGACATCGCTATGATCCCGCGGCGATGGTTCGGACAGGTGCTCGAGCTCGAGAGTAGAATCTGCCATGGTGTACGGGTTGAGTACAGTTTCTGCCCTGAGAGCCAAGGATGTACGATGATTAAAAAGCGAGACCATCTCTTGAGAACTTTCGTCACTGCATCCAGTCGCAGAGTCTGCTTGATCCGGAGAGTCAGTAGTTTTTATACCCCCTAACCTTTTTGTCCAATTGCCAACATCGTTCTCCATATTAGACGGCATAGACATGACATCTTGTGCAAGCTTCTGAAGCTCGCTGAATGACAATGCATCTCTCCAATCCCTGTCTTTGTGGATTTTGGTCACACGCGGGAATCGCAAAGTCCAGTACTTCACACTGTGTGGTTTTTCAAAGCCTGCACCATACATCTCGACGACAAACGCATGCCTGAATATGACGTCCGCCTTTTTGATACAATGCTGGTCATACCTGAGCAAAAAAGGAAGCTCGTTTCTGTCCGCGTTGCAGGCAATGAATTGTCCTTGGGTGTTCAAGGTCCGTAAAACGTCTGCTGGAAGATTGTGATGGTCCAAAGACGAAACAATACGAAAAACAGGTCTTGAATCATTTTGAATACACTCAAGACATCCGACCAGAAAAGTAGTCCAGCGAAGATTTGGGACAATTTTGTTGCGCGGAGGAACTGACATGGCATCATAGGCTGCACCAACAATCGCGAAATCTGCTGTATCCCCTAAGCCAGTGATGTAATCCTTTTTCAATTTGATCCAAGAGCCAACGCGTTGCTGACCATTGTGCTGGCTGGAGCAGTGATAAAAGTCATCAAGTCGCTTTAGAACGAGGCCTTCCCACCGATGTGCGATCGCCCGTGCAAAGCAGTTACGAAGCTCGTCTGATGCGTCATTCCGGGAGAAGTCGATATCGCAGTGCTCGGCTAATGCTGAGATACCAGGGATACAGTGAACGGATGATGATAGAAGATCTCTTCGTTCTCTAAAAGGTAATGCAAGACAGTTTTGATTATTCAAAAGAAGAATGTCGAAGAAGACAATATAGAGATGTTCCCCTGGGCCGGGTTGGGAATCGTTCTCAGCTCCTAGATGAAGACCTCGTCGAGTAACGTGCTTTCGGATATGATGAAATGGAAGAATGTCTTTCTCTTGATCACTCCATACAAGAAGCTCTCCCTCCAGGATGCAGTTTGAAATATGGTGACCATCACAATCGAGGCGCAGGCTTCTCTTAACTAGATCATGAATGCCAATCCTATCTGAAGTTGAATCTTTGCCACTTTTCGAGAAGATTGTAATGCTGTCCTGTCCGCTTCCAAGTGTGCCAACGTGAACCTGAAAATACTCGCCATCGTACTTGCGCTCTACCGTGGCTGTTTTTCGACCAACCATAGAGAGGCAATGCTCAATACTCCTTGCTTTGAGGAAGTCCGGCCGGCCGACTTTGCATCCAACGACAGGAGTTAGATATGGAACAGCTAGTCTGCAAAGAGCTTTCCTCGATTGTGCTTCAGGACATGAAGGAAATGTATTAAAAGGGTCAATCTCGAGCATTTGCACTGCCTTCTGCAAAGATCCACGAACAGCCAGGATGTGTGGGAATAGAAAGTGAAAGTGCTGAAGGACGACAAGGTCTGGAACAAGATCTGTGATTGGGTCCTTCAATATGATCCTTATGAACCATTTCCCTTCTCGACCGTTGACCTTTCTTAGAATTGCACCTAGCGTTCTGTCAATATCAACAGCGGACCTTGTCTCGCTTCGCAACTCTGAAGAGGAGAAACGATTGCTGGAACCGATCTGATCAAGTGCGTCGTTTAGTTCTTCCACCGTAACACCGCTTGACTCACGCCCTTCCTCCGTCTGACAAAGAACACCTTCTAGACAGTGGCCGAAATCGCCATTACCTCGTTCTTTGTATCTACTCAGCTGCTGGAATCGTGTGGACCCAAGTAACAAACAACGTCCAATAATCCTAGACAGAGAAGCAAGACCGAGTCCCAAAACACGATCAGGACGTCTGACCGGTAGGAGGCAACTCAGCAGCGCATATTTGTCCGTGGCTGGAGCGAATATCTTCGTCCTGTGCTGGTTGAACCATTTCCTGATGGTCGTCGACTCAAGGTCCTTTGCTCTGCCTGTCGTTGTCGTCTTCAGCAGTCTACTATGCTCAAGCTCGTCAAATAAATCACAGATATGGCTAAATTCAAAGCCCCTGACATTCGCAAACTCCCTGACCATCATCAGGGAGACACGCCCGCATGTGCCAAGGATGCGCGCAAGATGTGGAGTCGACCAACCGTACCAGGATCGACCGATGGGTGAGTTCACAATCACACGTAACAACCTCGGGAATCTAACAGATATCGTCAAAAGTAGACTAATAAGATGATCGCAATATGCAAGATAAGTGACTGTGAATGTGGATTTGCCCACTTTGTTGGATTGCCCATTACAATGACTGTGAAAATTTTTTCTACGATGGGGTCGATTGGACGAATCGTCGTTTTGGGGTAGACGGTTCGTGCCTATCATGCAACCGCACGTGCCGATCACGCCTTTGT
This sequence comes from Ascosphaera aggregata, assembly GCA_024244195.1. Taxonomy (NCBI): domain Eukaryota; kingdom Fungi; phylum Ascomycota; class Eurotiomycetes; order Onygenales; family Ascosphaeraceae; genus Ascosphaera; species Ascosphaera aggregata. The sequence goes on along the minus strand of JAGYHZ010000247.1, from coordinate 8,807 downwards.
GGGAGCACGAGCAATTTGACAAGACACAGATGACGAAGTATGTGGAAGTTGAGAATCCGAGGGATTATGCAACGCAGTACTGAGACGAGTGGTTGGGACGATTGAGGATTGAAGACGTCAAGAATATACGGAAAGGTGTATGCTTTAGAATCAGTCCGTATGCTGTCAAAATTGGTAATTGCAGGAGTTTATAAGATGCCTTGCTTTTGAAGACTGCAGAAGTGATAGTTAGCATGTGGTTTTCGAGGATGTGATAGACATGATAGAACAGTAGAAATATAAGGAGGGAGCTGGGGTGCACGTACTCTTGGTATATCCGTTCTGGCATGACATTACCCTCCGCATCTTCCATTTGCACGACGTTTTCCCGGTTCTCCTTCTCCCTTTTGCGATCCTTTTCCAGTTTCTCCCATAACCGTAATGCTTCATCAATCTTTGTGATTTCACGGAACAATCCAGTTTGAGATGTGATTCCTAGACATCGAAGACCGTAGATATGTCGCGCCTCAGAGAAATGCTTGTCGAAAGCACGACGGCCCATGTACACGTAATTGCCGCAAATCTCACAGGTGAACTCCACGCCGAGGCCGTGTAACTTGTAAAGCCAGTAAGGGATCGGCTTGCCATCCCAAGCAAGAGGAAGCTTCAAGGGGTTGTATAACTTGTCGTCACCCTCTTCGTCTGATTCATCGTCGGGTCGAGAACCGATAGCAGCTGCGCTCTCGTCCGCAAATAAGGCCTCCAATTCCATTTGTCTCTCTCGTTCTGTCATGCCCTGTTTCCGTTCCACATTGACGCGAGTCGCTTGTCTCTCTTGGCTGAGTGTTTCTGCCAAAGATCTTACTCTGTGTTCCCTCTCGGCGACAGCTCGCTCCTTCAACCGATTCGCCAAGCCGTTGTTTTCCTCGGCTGTTGACCCTTTTGCCATACGTGCCTGCGCATTCTTTATATGCTTTTTGCCTTTCAGGTGTGCTTTGTAGACATTTTCGTTCTTGAATTCCTTCTCGCAATCAGGGCACCATATACCCTCGCCCGTGCCCTCCGTCTTTGGCTTCGCTGATTCTGGCTCCCACCCTGGCACTTGATTTGCATCCCAGAGTTTGTTGAAGTCCTCGTCGTACTTCGCAAAAAGCGACTCCAGCGGTTCCAGTGGGCGAATTCTAGCGATGAAATCCTCGAGATATTTGGCAAGATTGCCGACATATTGGAAGTATTTATCGGTTAGTTTGCTACTCCGTTTTAGGGGTAGATCTGGCTGTAGGAATTTGTCGAAGATGTCAAGGTATGTGAGGTACGTCAATCTCTTGACGCCTGGAAGATTCAAGTATTCCTCGTGTAGTTGTGTCAAGTCGAAAAACCTTCCGTAGGCTTCCTCACCGGTGAACATGTTCTCCACAAAGGAGCTTGAACCTTCTCCGTCTCTTAACCTATAAGCTTTTTCAAGATTTTCAACCGGCTCATTGGGATACCGTCGGTGAAAATCTTTGATTTCAGTGAATCGTGTGTAGAACTCCTTCAGCGGATCGCCAGTCGTTATCGATTGAATTTCCTTTTCTCTCGTACCATCCGCGTCTTTGTATATGTCAAGCAGTCTCTGTGACTGATCATGGATCCGATTTAAGAAGCTGGCAATCTGATGATCTCTGTTCAAGCGCTCCCGAGCCTGCATACGATGATTAACACAACTGCCTACGAAGCTCAAAAACTGTTCTCCCTTCAGTCGCTACTTACTGTTCGCGGTTCGTCAAGTATACGATCACTGATTCCTTGCTCCAACCGCTCGAGATCCTCATGGATGAAACGCTGGTCCTCTAACAGCATGACGCAGATTCCCAAGTACCCTCAAATTCTTTAAGAAATAATGTCAAAGAATCAAAGTGATCATTGATGTAAATTAGTACAAAAGAATTACATGCTCAACTAAGTCATTTACCGATTCACATTGGAGCTCCAGTTGGGATGCGACGAAGATTGCAAAGGCTCGGGGGATACTATATTCCGCGCCGTCGTATTATGACGTAATGTTCTCTTGGCCATTGAGCTCATCGCAGATTGAGATCAAGACAAGATGATGATCGGCTTCACTATCATTGACGAGTGGAATACAGCAAATCACGGTACCTGGGTGTGTTTAGAGCTAAGACAGAGTCCCCGCTGTATGAGTTTTATACGTATATGTCATATCATTAATCATGCCGAGCAGAGTTGAAGAGGACTGAGTGATGGGTGGCTAAGAGGTACTTTCCGTGTTTGAACTCTATTCAAAATCAGATACATCATAGAGTACTACCATGTCCTTGCAATCTTGCAGAGAGGGAGGGGGGATTTGGTGAAAGTAAAAAGGAAGGAAAGAGGGTGTGTCTCTTTACAACTTAGCACGGATTGTTTGGCCACCCTCCCACGAGTCGCCGGGCTCGAGGTTCTGCCAACCATTAACAGCTCCTGCCTCAATGCATAGCATGTTTTTGTAGCCGTCATCTGGTCCAAAGTCTGCTATTGACTTGGCCTTTTCAATCCATGGGTTCCACACGACGACATCGCTCATTGACTCGCGGTCGATAGTGAAGACAGGCTGTTTGTCTGCGCCTGCAGCGACAATAACTGGACGGCTCAAGTCAAGGGACCGATAGATACGGTCCGTTTCCTTGTCAATGGCAATTTCGGTGTCATTTTCGGTTCGTATGGCTCCACTGTGCACCTTGTCGACGTAGGTGGTGCCTTCCAGGTTGCGCACATGGACTTCCGAGATGTTCTATTTGTTGATAGTCAGCAAGTCGACAAGTCCTAGACCGATGTCTTTAAACAGAAGGTATACTGACCTTGACTTTCAAGTAGGTATGCAAGAGTGCCTGGAATTCGAATGGCTGCTTGCCGTTGTTGTGGACACTCAAACTCGTACGCAGAGCCTCGGGTGTCAGTGTGACACTGTAGACAAGGCCGAAGTCGAATGGCCAGTCCTTCTTGGCTTGTTCTGACAACATATTCGGAGACAAGCCGAAGTCAAGCTTGACGGTATTCTCAGACTCCGTTGTTTTCCCGAGGAATTCCCAAACGCTACTCCGAGCGAAGCCATGTTGCGGCAAGGTAGCAACGGCAGCACGATCCTTAGGAGGCGGGCCGAAAACCTATCAATTGATCAGCATTGCATTGCCCGTGATCATACGAGGAGATACTCCTAGCGACCATGATCAAGAGGAACTTACTGGGAAAACCAGTGGGATACCGCCGCGAATCGGTTGGGAACCATCCAATACGGCCTTCTTGCTGAGCCAAAGCTGCTCAGAGCCATTTGCCAGTTTCCAAGAGATGATGGTTGCACCGAAGAGGCTGATGGTGATGGATTCTCCGGTGGCTAACTTAGCAACGACTTGATTCCCCTCGGCGGACACAACAGCCTGTGCTGCAGCGGGTGGGACACCAATGGCGCTGGGTTTGTTGGCTCGCTCCATTTTAACTTGTACGTATGACTAGTCAGTACTCCAGAGGTGTGTCGGCTAGCGTGGATTGCCCTCTCGCGTAGCAGATAAGATAGCGATGACAATGACGAAGTAGTAGCAAATAATGCGAAACAGATTAATTATGGAATGCTTTCTGACCTTCAATCAGAGGAGAGGATGAGTATATAAAGAGTGGGCTTTTGCCGTTGTCCGTAATCTGTTCTGTTTCACCTGGACGCCAGCGCCAAAGGTTTGCATCCGCAGAGATGTTGGCGGGAATGTGATGCACGATACGATGACAGCGGGGCGACGTCCGTCCAGACCCTTTCGTGAGCTTTCTGCGGTCTGTGCCGATCCAAATCCCATTGACACTCTAACAAAGGGGACCAGCTGGGCTCCACCGTTCCCATCACAGGGCAAGGCTGTCTTTCGCTTTGCAAATTAAGGGAGGGGAAAAGGGGAGAGGGAGAGATTTGCGGAAAAATAGTTCTACGGATTCTCATTAAAATATAAATGACGGAATCGAGCTGATGATGATGATGACTCCATATTAGCTGTTCCAAATGGTCCGTGTATCCCGTGTATTGGTGGCCAAAATACGCCTAAACGTGTGAATGTGTATACATTGTGTATGAACTGGTTCTTCGCAGGTCTTTCAATTGCTTTGTCTTGCCAGTCGGTAGTAGATGTTATAATCCTTGGCTCCTTTCTCTTGACTATGTCAAGAATGACATCTAAACCTTCGCAGAGTTGGCGTGCAGATATGAAGTAGTGCATCTGGGAAATTGACGTTTCGCTTATTTGAGTGTATATTCCATCTCTGATCCAACGTTCTTCACCCACTCCCAGCCAGATTGCGTCTCTGTGCCTTATGATTGGGATTCGGGGCATAGCCGTTCCATTCACCGACTGTCGGAAAAGCGTGACTTCGCCTGTTCTCTTCATGAAGCAGAAGGGATGGATGCGTTACTATGATCAGGACGACGCGTTATAATAGACGATTCGATGCAGCTGTTCGGACAAGCGGTCAAGTTCAGGCAGCATACGTGCTGTATCCTGACGAAAGTCGGACCATGTGTCGCAATATGAGACGACCCGACAGCCTCTAATTATTTGTCCAAGACGTTTTGAAAGTATAACTATCATTCCCAGATTCAACGATACAGGCGCAATAACCTGTCTAGGGGCCAAAAGACTCTTCTAGGTGTTGCCTTCTCCCTGCCGTCATCAGTGGGTGAGATTTCTGTTTTTCTCTGCTTCTGAGGTGGTGGGCCTTTTGGCTCCTTTCCCTCATCCTCGTCGTCCGGCGATTTTCTCTTCCGCGAAGACAGGCGTATAAAGAAATGTTGCGGCTCCTTGCCCACATTTCGAGCAGACGGCGGCGACGGTTGACTATGTTCGATCGGCACTGAAGGCGGGCTCTTGCCACCGAGTACAGTCTCCTCAACAATTTCAGTTTGAGAAACTTGCTTTTCCGGAGAACACAACCTGGGCGTCAGCAAGGACTGCTGCGACTGACTGTTTGATCCTGGCCTAGGCGATAAAGTGGGAACATCGCTGTCATTGTCATTGCCGTGTAAGAGCATAGTAGGCTCCCAGTTACCGACGTTAGTAGGCAGCCCCTTGCTGGATTGACCAACATCGGACTCCACTCCGGGCGATTTGTTTCGCGCAATCTCATCCTGTGTAGTAGTTGTCACCTCCACGCCAGCGGAATCATCCTGCGTGTCGTCAATAGGCGTATTTGATGCGAGATGATGCGGAAGCACTTTCTGAAGAAGTTCTAGTTCTGGCGTCGGCTGTTCTGGATCAATCCTATCATCGACCAAACGCTTGCCGTTTCTCACAGATGGCCCTTTACGTGGAGCAGATTTCGGTCTACGGTTCGAAGTCGATTGAGGCTTCTTTTGTACTTTGCGAGGCCGCAAACGCGAGTAAATATCCTTTGACTATCATGCACGTTAGGAGATGTTGAAGCAAGACATGGTGGGGTACTAACCTGGTTTTTTGACTCTGCTCCTCGGGTTAATGAAGGCACTGATAAGCCTATCCGTGACTCAACAATGGACAATGCTTGTCTGATGTTGTCTGGACAGTCTGATGGTGATACATCGCTGAAAATGATGTTCCACATGTCTACAAAATAACCAGCAGTAGCCGGTGACGAAGACAACAAGCCACCGACCATTATCGGTGACAACGAATGCATCCGTGACGGTTCATTCTTGAGAATCCGCCAGATGAGTTTTGAGACCTTGGCTGTCAGTTTTCGTACCTGTCTCTGGTCAGCTGGGCCTTGAACGTCAAATTCGGTGGCATCTTTTAACTCACCGAGCTAGAAATTGGTATTTCGTTTTCACACTCATGAAGAAGGTGACTCTTGTCATTTATACAGGCAACAATTCCTTCCTGGAGAGGCGCGAACATGTCCGGTAATTTCTGCAATTCTATTCCGTCCAGATAGTTCATTATTGCGTTGATGAATTCCTCGCTAGACGTCTGAGACACCGAGTTGACACCCTCACATATTTCGAGGAGGCATGAGTTCATGAGTCCGTGCAACTGCTTGAAGCAAGCTACTTGATCAAACTTTGAATCTGGATCTTCATACCGTCCCCTCGAGAGTAATGCGCATACGGTCTCTGCTTCTTGTACCATCTCTGTACAGTACGCAATGCCGAAAGATTTCATTTCTGTTCCCAGGAGAGCCATTGCGGACCCTGATAGCACCTCAATCATGGGTGCAACGGCATCAACTCCCGACCATTCTTTGGCGTCATTAACCAACTTGATGAACGTTAACCTCCACTCCGATGGTGCACTGCCCAATGAAATTGCCATCGATAGTATATTAAGGACTTCTTCCAATTGCTCTCGATATTTATCGTCTGCCTTCTGCACTACTGATGAGAAGAGTGTGAACCGCGCAGACTTAAGTATGACCTGTGAGGCGCGATCTAGATGCTCTTGATGTTTTGGTCCTGTAAAGCCTTGCAAGATTTCTTCCACCTGTCGATGAATTCCAAGCTGTACAGCGGTGGAACCTCGAGACCTGACGCTGGTCTCTAAAATCATTTCGAAGAACGAAATAAAATGTGACTGTGGTGGAATAGGGATATGTGAAAAGATCATATGTATGAGATGCATTGTTGGCGCTCGCAGGTGCTTTGTAGAGGAAGCGTGTCGATGTGTGGGCGTACTTGCGGTTTGATATGTTTCTTGCGATGTTTTCAGGAGACGCCTGTCCGTGAAGAGAGTAGCTCCCATATGACAAGCCAGCGTTGTATATAAGAACTTAAATACATCACAGACAATCTCCGGGTCGTCACTTGGCACAGCCAGCGATGAGGGTGTTTTCTTCCATATGCGCTGAAACATGCCCATTATACTGGCTAGCGCTTGCATTGATTCTAACGAAGGGGTTATTTCTTTGCTGCAGGCGTCTCCGAGAGTTTTGCACAGATTACTCCAGGCAATGCCATTTTTTGAGTCTTCCAGACTATGCATGTTCCATGTACAATGTTTGAACAGCGATTCAAACACCGGAAGAATGAGAGAGAGCCGCGATTTAACCCATTTGGGGTCGAGACGCGGCAGGTCGCTTGTCTCTATAATGGCTTCTGCGTCACTCACCTTGCGCTCATTCCAAATCTTTGGCTGAGCATTCCATAGCAAAGCAGCAACAGCGTTACAGACCCTGACATTGATCGGAGAACCACGATTCACATGGTTCGAAATAGCCCGAAGAATATACTCGTGCCAATACTGCTCAAGCCGCGATGTAGACGTCGAAGGGTGAAAAGCAAGATAGAGGAGGAAGTTATAGCTATGAGCAGCCTGATCCATCACAGTCCTATCCGCCCTGCGACGATCTAGCTGGGTTATGATTGGACGGCCGAGCATTGCAACTGTTTTTCCACTTAGTGTTTCACTGGGAAGAAGGCAATAGATGAAACGATTCCATGCCAGGAAAGCTTCGCACCGAATTTGGTTGTCATTGGCATTGAAGCATTTTTCAAGTACAAGCAACCAATCCTTGAGGTCAGACCAATATTCGAGGCTGAACTTATTTGAGCGAAGTAAGAGTAGGATTGTCGACCAGATGAGAGGAACATGTTTGGACCTTTTTGAAGCCATGCTGTTTAATCGCTCACACAGCGTGTGAACGAATTTTGAGCCGTCGTCGCGAGGTATATCCAAAACCGCCCTTAATGCCTTTGAGATTGTCGAGGAGGCACCCTCATGGGCTATGAGTAATGCCAGAGATATCGCAAATTTCCATATTTCCTCCAGCGGATGAAAGAAAGCTGTCACCAGGTGCTCAATCCATAAGGAAGCCTGGTTGACAAACGGCTGTCTTGTTTGCTGGTAGAGCTTATCGTAGACGGCTATACGCTGAGACACGATGGCCTTGCCCTCGACCAAGTCCGTTAGACTATGGAGCGCTGTCAAGATCTGTGAGATTCGTCCAGCGGTGAGACATCGGGGTGAAAGTTGCTGAAAAGAGATGATCTTCAAGTAGTCCGTGACGAGCAACTTGGGAAGTTTGCGGCTCTGCAGTGATACAATTGAATGGTCAATCACGAAGGCCTTGATGTCATCCGGAAGACGTGAGGACAACTCTGGGTTCCAAACAAATGTGAGCAACAATGACAACGCCTGATGTACAAGGTTGATATTTGACGGCGCGAAATTAACTCCAATTTCGACGATATCTCGACGAATGAAGCGTGAAATAGTCGGAACAGCCTGGAGAAGGGTATCTCCATCAGGCATGTTCACATAAGCTCTCCACGTCCGGGCGAGGCTGACATACGCGTCAATTCGCGACGATCGAGACTCATTAGAAAGTTCTTGCAGCGCTGATTTGAGGAAGGCGGTCGCATTGTCTGGAGACACGCTTGAAGTCGATGTCGTAATCGTTTTAGGTGCATGGCTCGCTTTCAGTATTGACTTTCCCGGCTTGCATTCATTCGATGGGGTCACGATACGTAAAGGAGTAGTAACCTTGTCGCCATTGTTAAAGGCCAGAGGTTTAATATAGCTAGGGGCTGGCGAGAACTCGACACGTTTTGAGACTGAATTGACACCGGCGATTGAATTCAAAGGGATGGCAGCAGAAGGGGTAGCCGGGTCAGGAACTAGCGATTCCGCAGCTGCGTGCGCTTGTTGTCTTGCGTCATATTGAGTGATCACTGGTGAATTGAACGATGAATCTCTTGGAGGACTAGGAGGTCGTGGAATAGGCCTCATCTCCTGCGCCTCGCCCATTGGACAAGACTAGCAACCGTTCACAGTGATTATCACCTCACAATTGTAAGTAGGCAGCTGATATCCTGCTGAGACGGTGGTGGCAACGTGTAAAGGTCC